>VKHH01006328.1:0-21250 GCA_015144975.1 Epipyxis sp. PR26KG
TCCTTTTTATGGCTGATAAGTTTGAACAAAAAAATAAAAGATCAAATATCTCTTAAAACATAATAATAATAATAATTTATTATTGTATAGATTGTACCTGATATACTATATCAATATTAAGTGATATCAGATCATACTCCATTAAAGAACAGAAGCACAACCCTTGATTATAATAACATAAAATAATATTTATGAGTCAATACATCTTAACATTGTTAACATTATTATACCTATATCAACTCTGCAATCATAATTACCGTTTTCAATACATCGATAAAAACATTTTAAAATTAATTCCATATTTTCTGATATGATAGAGAAGTCAGTATCATAACTATTATCTTCGAAAATTTTATTCAATTTATTATTATTATTATTATTATTATTATTATTATTATTATTATTATGATTTCTTTTTGATTGTATTACTACACGAATTACATTAATAACAGATAAATATAAGTTATTATCATGACTATCTTTCAAACAGTCAATAAAAATCGATAATATTGATTTTCTTTTACTACTATTTCCTTGTATTATTATAGGAGAAAATATAATAAAACGATATAATTTTATATTTGATTCAATAATTGAAGATAAAGCTTTAATTGATGTTTCTCGAATCATAATATTTGAATAGTCTATTAATTCCTTCAATCGACTCACGATACCATTCTCTAAGATCAGTGGTATTAATGAAACTTGTTTTTTTGCAATTGAATGTATAGTAGAACATATATCTGCTACAATTTCATCATCCTAAAAATAATAATGTTTGAAAAAGATAAGATTATGCAATTGTATAATAATAAAAATAAAATTAATTATTAATTTGAATAAACCACACATACTATCATAAAGTTATAATAATAATATATTATTTTTATAAATTAATAAGTTTTTTAATTACATTGTTTTTGTTGAAATCGATTAAAATGAATAATAATATTCAGATTTTTATAAAATAATAATATTATTAGTATTATTATTGATAAAATTATTGGATTTGGAAGACTTACAGGTGATTGTATCAAATCTGCTAAAGTAAATATAATACTTCGATAATAACTCAATGGCATGTTCGGTTGAAACCTATCATAAATAATATAATATAAAGTAAATCAAATTAATTAAATTAGAAAGTTTAATAAGCAGTTAATTTTATCAACATTCCCAATAGCCACCCCTTTACAAGTCGAGTTCATTCGACAGTAATTGAAACCTTGTAAATTTTCATATCAAATGACAACACAAATAATTGCATAATTTGTTTACCTTATTAAGTTTCCACACAAATAAGTGACATATCTCATAGTTGATAATGCTGGTAAATAATTGTCATGAATATGATTTATGATTAGATTATTATTATTATTATTATGTTCTTGTTCTTCATCTAAATATATATTTACAAATGAAATATCAATTCCTACCATACTAAGAATAGGTTTCAAAACATTTGGATAAGTAACAATTAGCTGGCAAGCATATTCATCACTTGATATGTTATGAAGTGCCCAAATTGCTTGTTCACGAAGAGCTAATTTCGATGAAGTTAAAATAAGATTTAATAACTCTGAAATAATATTATTTTCAAGCATCACATTAATATGTCTTGATTCCCCACAAGCTAAATTCGTTAATGCCCACGCTGATTCCATTTGTAATGTTGGTGCATCATCACGGGATAAAAACTGAATGAGACGTGGGACAATCATATGGTGACTTATCACAATGTCTAAAGGGGGGAATTTGTCTAGAAAAATATTTATGTTTTATATTAAATTATTGAATTAGCAGTTTTTCTGAAGTATTTAAAATCAATATCACTCAAAAATAACTCACCAATAGATAAAATTCTTCGAAAAAACATTGCTCCCTCAGTTTGTTGGTTGACATCATCACTTAACAATAATAATGCTTTTTTAGGAATAATTTCAAAATTTCTTTTCCGGAATCTTTCTTTATCAACTTCAGCTGCAAAGTGTGCGGCTTCGTCTTCAGGACATACTTTAAACTAATAATGAAATATATACATATACAGTACATATGATTTCATTTGAGTAATAAATTAAAATTAAGGTTCTTTTATAAATATAAAAATATTATATCCGAAAGTAATACTGTGACTGGAAAAAATATCATATGACGTATAAATATTAACCTTTCTCCTTTCAATATTCACTCTTTCCACGCGTTTTTCCTTTCTTAATTGCAATACTTTCTCCTCCCTCACCTTTCTGGATTGCTCTGTATCCAAGCCACGTGAAACTTTTTTTGATATCTTTAAAATTTGAAATGACATAATCAAAATATTTCACCAAATTATTAAGCTCAAAGTTTTAAAATATCATTCATAATTTAATAATACCTTATACCTTATGGCTAAAATAAAAAATATTGGAATTTATGTAAAATTTATACGAATATCTCATTACTGTTTTAGCATTACTACTCACCTCGGTATTGTCTTTCAGCATTATACTTGAGTTGTAAAATATGTTGTAGGAATGTGAATATTGGAATTGTGATTATGTGTTGCGTTAAGTGTTGGGTTGTTGTTGTTGTTGGTTGTTGCGATTTTAATTGTTATTAGATATTTGTTGGAACTTTTTCCAATTGAGTAGTTTAATCCAAACCAAGTTTCTCGTATACAATATAAATTAATTTAATACTTGTATATAATAAAATTAGTAGTATATAGTAGACCCGCCGCATCGCTATACCCCGATACCCCCCTTTTGTAATAATGAAAAAATATAATAAAAGCAACACCTAATAAAATAATAAAATCATAATTTCTTATGCATATAAATATATACAGTAAGTACATGTACAAATTCCATAATGAAATTTAAATAATAGAGAGTCTTCTTATATTGAATATTGTTCTTTAAAAATCTGCTAAGAATATAAATTAAATGGCCAACTCGACTGATCCTTTTGCTCAATCTGTTCATGGAACCAATCCACAATATTTAATAGAAAAGATAACTCGCTTGAAGATATACAACTCCACTTATTGGAAAGAAGAATGCTTTGGTTTGACTTCCTCAACTATCATAGATAAAGCCATCGCATTAAAATACTGTGGTGGTAATTATGGTGGAAATATTAAACCAACCCAGTTTTTATGTTTAGTTCTGAAATTACTTCAATTACAACCAGAAAAAGAAATAATTTTAGAGTTTATCAAGAACGATGATTTTGTGTATTTAAGATTGCTAGGTGCTTTTTATTTGAGATTGACTGGAAAAGCTGATGATATTTATAACTATTTGGAGCCATTATATAACGATTATCGTAAATTACGCTATCGGGGAATGAGTGGATGGAAGTCTATGTATGTAGATGAGTTTATTGATTCATTAATACACGATGAGTTAGTTTGTGACGTAGCATTACCTTATCTTGTGAAGCGTATGAAATTGGAAGAAATGGGCACCCTCTCTAAGCGTCTTAGTGTGCTTGATGTTGAAATTGACGATGCCGAAAAGAATTTTGTTGATAATGATATAAAAAAGGCTGTGAAAGCTAAGTCTAAGAGAGTTGAATCCATAAAAATAGAGGATACTAATGATACTCATATTAATACGAAAGATAATCTAAATTCTGCTGTTTCGTTCAATGATGACAGTTCCGATGATCAAGAAGATAATAGTAAAAAAATCATAGAAGAAAGTAAAAATCATACACAATCTAAGGATAAAAGTTCTCATTATAGCGATGATGATCGTGACAGTAGTAGTGAACGAAATGATAAGAGAAACAGTCCATCGCGGAACAGCCGCGACAGGCATCATCGGGACAGAAGAAATGAGAGTCCAATCAACTATGGAGAAAAAGATAATACAAGAGACTATCGCGATTATGATCGGCGTGATAGAAATCGCCATGATAGCAGAGAAAGAGGTGGATATAGGAGAGACTCAAGAGATCGTCACCGTAGGTATAGTAGGGATCGTTCGCCAAGAGATAGTAGGGGTCGTGATCGTTCCAGAAGGAATGGCAGCAGAGATAGGCGACACCATGAAAGAGAATATGAAAAGAGGAAATCAGACCAATCAACTAGTCCATATCGTAGATCAAAGAGAGAAAACGACGATCACTACGAAGAAGACAGTCGTGAGAAGCGATCACGAAGGGATGATTCGCGCTCCCGCCATGACAGTAAAGATACAATGAACGACTCAAATGATAACAAAAAAGAACTTGTGGATGAAACCCTTCGGAAGACTAATATTAGCAATTCAAAAGTTAATAAGAAATTTGACAAAATGTTCAAGAGCAAATCATCAAAGGACAATGAAATGAAAGGAAAAGAAATTACTACTGAAAACGGAACGAAAGTACTCATAACAGCTCCTGAAGGTTCTGTTGAGTATTGGAATCAAATTCGTGCAAGTTTAGGAATGAAACAATTAAAATAACTTAAAAATTTTACAATAATTTTATTTTTATTAAAGTTTAAAAACATTTAGAAAATAATTCTTTTATTAATGTTAAGATAGTGATGGAAACAAAATTGGTGTCATTTAAATGACAAATAAAACGATTGAGTAACATTAGTTAGAAAATAAGACAGCTTGCCCAATTGACCAAATATGAAACTAAACATGAAATGTGGAACAAACAGATCAGGTAAGTATCAAAATCGACCACATCGCCAAATATTGAAACTATATGACACAAGAATGTTGTGTACATCTACAAGAGTAAGGAAACTACGTCCTACTAAATAAAATATTGTGACAATTGCCACATGATATGTGAAATGATGTCAGTACGTTGCAGCGACAATCTCAAAATCAAAGTATTGAACAAATCTTCACCGTAATCTTCTAAGTCCAGGCGGAATTGCAATGTGAAATCAAAATTGTGAAAAACTAGCATATACATCGATCTACTACTTAAAATTCCCAATCTTTCATCAGGCCACCAGAATACATGTTCGCACTAGTTACCACTTCCGAAGCAAAGGAAGAAGGAAGTAAATTTTCCACAGATGCTGCAAGTCGAATTCTCTCTTGCTTCTCAACAAACCCCCATGAGTTACCTTCCAGTCCCATCAGTAACGACTTTTGCTTGAAAGATTTATACATTCTTGATAAAGATGCGTTGTTTTCCTCTTCTTCTTCTTCAGTAGGAATTTTTCTTTCATCACTTCCTGAACCAATTGTAACCCTCTTGAAAATACTTGACGTCTCTGTTCCCTGCACTGGAGTTACTGCTATATCAATCACAGATTGTCCCAATTTTTGTACACCCCACACATTCATTTTCAAACTTGATCTGCTTGATGATGAGAAATAGATACTGTTAGGGACAAACGCGAAAGAAGTGGCTATCACCGATAGAGCAACGATTGAAATCTTGTAGAAGTGCATTGTAAGATTTGATTTGAGTTATGAAGTTTAGCAAAAGTGTTCGATTATCTTCTAGAATCGTTTCTCTTATTTTATTTATTTGTGATTTCGGTTGAAATGAGTAAGGATTAACCGTTTTCATTACCACCCCTTCTTTCTTCATCATAACGCTGCTAAAAATATCTTATTCAATTTAAAAAATTTGATTAAAGCCTCTTATGTGACTAATTATATTATATACTATAATAATTTAATCATTGTTTTGATTATAATTTTATTTTTTATTGATTAATAAATATATTGTTCCAAAGCAAAATTATTTAGAAGGTTTATAAAGAATTTTCTGATCTTTTCGTGCGCACGAAAAGCGGCCGTTTCAATTCATTTCAAAATTCAAAAAGAAATAGAAAAGAATATTGGAACAACTAAAGTTTACTTAAAGAATTACTATACGGGATGACGATGGTGATGAAAGAATCAGCAACAAATCTGTTTCATATGCAGTTTATTATAGATTAAAAATGATTCATATTTCATATCCAAAGTAGTAATAGTTTTTTTTACCGTAGAAAGACTGCTGACAACTGACAACTAGTTTCTTATAAAATTATTTTTGTATTTACTGTATTTACTGGGCATTATAAATAAATCTTATGTGATATAGTCTTTACAATAAATGTGTTCATTATACTACATTATTATACTTGTATATGTAAGAATGAATGTATACATGTAAGTTGGTAAGTTGGTAAGTTAATTAAGTGCATAACTGTGTATTTAATGTACTGTACGTTTTTTCCTTTGTATGTGATTGTATGCAAATTTATTTGATAGATATTTTGATGTTTGATTCCGATATTGATCGGAGTCTTTTTGTAATGTTGGTTACTGAATTGTAATTATCGTTTGCCTAATTGCTAATTGTTATATTGTGACCTACATCCTGTTAATTATCTGCACAAGGGTCAATCACGAACTGCGGTATTTGGATTCTTCTATAGTAGTTATAAAGTATAGTCTTATTATTTCAGATTGATGCTTGTTAAACATTTAAAATCCATTATTTGGTGTAAGTTTGATACCGTAAGTTTATGTAATGGTTAATTATTATTAATTAAAATGATTTCTGGGAAATAACTAGTTCATTTGCTGTAACAACTAATGGAATTGATGGATTATTGATCCTTTTGCTGGTTCCATATCTTAAATATGAGGAAAAACATCTTTTTTAATATATTAATTAATTGACTAAATCGTAGGAATGCAGTTCCTAGAAATAAAAACATTATTATTAATATAACATCAAATGTGTTGATTGATGTTTTATCTGTTGATTTTATCTAAAACACAATTTTTTTATATCGTAAAAATTGAACTTGTTGTGGTTGAAATGAAACAATTATTTTGTTGGAGCTTTTGAATAAATGAATGAACAAATTATTAACGGTTTCGTTTCTTCGTTTTTTACAGCTAAAAAATTAAAAGTTACGATTAATAACTTAACTTTATCATTTGATCAAGTGATGATTTTATCTTTTGAAGTATCATAAATCAATTAATCCTTAACTTTTATCTTTTTATCCTTTTATTTTTAACTTACTGTAGTTGCGTACTGTATTAGAAATAATCTAAAAATGTCGATAGTTGACATGCATGGAATACTATTAAACGATATTGAACATGCTTTAGATCCTTCAAAGTTCATGACCATATTTTCAACTATATTAACCATTATAAAGGAGCAAGCAGCAAAAATTAATGAGCTTGAAAATAAAGTTTCCAATATAAATGATTACACCAATAATATCGAAGCTGTTGAGTCGAAAATAGGAGATATTTGGCAAAGAATATATGGTGGCGAATCGGAATCAATGCCGCATGAGTTAAACGCATACAAAGCATTTAAAGCATCAAACGCGTTTTTTAACATGAGAGGAAGCGTGGTTAATGAAGTTGAACTGAAAGAGAAGATTAATTCTTTTCTTCCAAATCTTATGAAGAGCAATGAAGAAGAAAACTTACCGGTTCCTATAATTGATGAAATATCTCATAGTCTTCGTACAAAAACTCCTCCTAGATCAGCTGCTAGATCCAGACCAAGTTCTAGGGGACGTGTTGATGATCAACCAACTCATATTTCAGTTGTTGCTGATGCGCTAAGTGATAAAGATACATTTGCAGAATTGAAAGATACCATTGGAGATCTTTCTTATCCGCGTGCACGTTCAGGTGTAAATGATGACAATGCCGAAACTGATGTCAAAAAAATCGAGAAAAAAACTGCAGTCGAACCTTCAGTTCATTCTTCTATGGAACAACCTTCAAGACAAGAAGACGTTGCTCATAAGCATAACAATGATAATAGAAAAATAATTCCCCGTATAAATGAACAGAATTCGATCAAAAACAGTGAAAATGATAATGTTCCTATCAGTAATGAGGCTGAACAAGCAAATAATCACAATAAATCTGCAAAAGATTCTAAGCGAATCAGTTTTGACGATGAAGACGATATTCCTTTTCAACGCTCAGCTGACAACAAATCAAACCTTAATTCAACACGACCCATCAGTTCATCATTATACAGGGATGAGAGTGGAAGCACCTTGAACAGTCCTCATATACAGCGTTTAGATCTTAATCATCATGTCAAACACAAATCGAATAAAGATATTAACAATGGTTTTCATCCACCAAATCATCGTGGTCTAAGTCACTTGAAGCCCAACTTAATACGAATGCCAAGTGATCTAAATCCTTCATCAAGTCGAACATCAGATGATTACAACAATGAATGGGGTCAATTTAGCAGATATACTAATGAAGATGTTAATCATTTACCTCACATTCGAAGATATAGCGAGAGTAGAAGAAGGATGAGTGTTGAAAATCTGAATGTTGTTACTCCAGAAAAGCGTGGTTGGATTGTTAAAGAGCTGCGAAAGCGTGGACAATTTATTAGCATATCTAATAAGCTTCTTCAAGGTAATTCTAAATTAATTTAAATATTATAGATTTAAAATATTAAAAATTATTTTATATTTATAGATGCTAGAAAGAAACATGGCAATGATTCGTTGAAAGGAAAAGTCGAATATTTAGAATCATTATTAAATGGTATGAATGAGAAGTTTGAGAAACTAAGACAGCTTGTTAAAAAAGATCACTTAACAATACGAGAAAAAATTCCAGTGAATTTTGAAGAAACTTTTCAAAATGTGACACTTTTATTACAGTTTATAGACGATGCAGGTGGATTACCTGCACTCTTACCAAGAATTACAGTATCAAATTCTTCTGATAATGAATTCAAATCTGACAGTCAATCATATGATAATAATGGAAATCAAACGATTAATGAAGTTAAAAATGAACACAATCCTGTCACCAACGAATTTAGTGTTACCAAAGAGAATAATGTTGGCATTACTCATGCAGATACAAAGAAAAGTAACTCCATCCATTATGATGAAAATGGCAACGTTCCAAAGAAAAGTAACTCCATCCATTATGATGAAAATGGCAACGTTCCAAAAGATGTCATTGATGCTGTCATACGAGAATTAATGAGCAAAGGAGATCTGGAGTCAAAGAAAATTTTGAAAAAGAGTATTACTCCTCATGATTATCCAGCTGAAATAATGAGAATAAAATCTGTTGTAAATGATATGCATGCTGAAGTTATGACAAAAGGGGATGTGCTGAAGATGCTTTATGGAGATAATTATAATGAACATATGCTTCCAATGCATGAAAATCACATTCGAATTGATCTCTTTGATCCAACAAGATCTGGTGAATCAACTAGACCAAATTCATCAGCTTTTTCATTTGGTGATTCTTCATACCATACTTCAAGAATACATCCTGTCCCACCGATTAATCTTAATAATCATACTAAGAGTGAAGGTATCTCAGGGCGAAGTTTAGATATTTTTGATGAAGCAGCAATGAAAGAGCAACTTCACAATGATGATCAATCAAATAATAATCATCACCACACTATCTATGATCGACGAGCATCTAAATCTCATCAAGAAGTAAATCAGCCAACACGCAAGAAAAGTTTAACTAATACAAATATTTCTGATGTCGATAGCCCTGTTTCGAATCCATTTCATACAATGCTGATTAAAGTAATTGACGGAAAAATTGAAGATTATTTAAAAAATAATCAATCAAAATTTTCAATAATGCCTTCCCAAATTCCTAACGAAGCTTCTGATGGACAAGTTGTAACCGCAGCAACACTTCTTGGTCAAGGTTTCAATATGATGTCATCTCAAAACAAACAAGTTTTAACTTTGGATGAGATGGAAAAATTAAAACAAGAAACACAAAAAATAATTGACTCAAAATTGCAAAGGACATTAGATATAATAAAGTCGGAATTGGAAGGTATTGACTATACGATGGATAGTCGATTGTCTAAAGCAGATAAAGAAATTGAAAAATTAAAAGAAACGATTCTTAAAATTAAAGATGGTGCAGATGAATCATTAAAAGAAGCAATTAAAGTGAAACAAATGGCATCAAGTATTAATCTTGGCGCCGTTGAAAGAGTAAGAATATTTTCATCCATTATAATAAATATTTTGTTTTATTTATTTCATTATGATTATTTTAATAGTTGGTAGATGGATTACAAAAACTTCAAAAAGAAATACGTGAAAAACCATCTCAAGAAAAAGTTGATCGAAGTCTTGATATGATAGAAGAAGAATTTACTAAGTAAGATATTACATATTATATTTTATTTATAAAATTTTATTTGTAAAAAAGTTCATTCTTTTAATTACTTATGAATCTGTTGGATGAGATCAGCGATATATTTAAAATCACCACTTGCAGTTTGCATCAGTCATTCTTTTGTACTGTAATCCTATTAGGCATCTTGGTCAAAATGTACGAGGTTTGAAAAATTCTGTAAATCAAGTTTATAAGCAAATAAGTACTAAAGTTGATAAAGAAGATGTTAATAAACTTATTGTTGCAAAGTAAGTTTAATTTTATAATTTAGGGTTTATGTCTTTCAACAATTATCAATTTTGTTTTGAAATTTTTCTTTTCAAATATTATGTTTTTTTATACCTTTTAGAATTGCAGAATTGGAATATCTTAACATGAAAAATCAAATGGAACAAGAAGGAGAAAATAATATTGCAACAACAACTCGCTGTTTAAGTTGTGGTCATAAACCTAATGAATATCATCCTCGATTACTTTCCCCAAATAGTACTAGACCTTATCCTGAGCCTGTACCAACTGAACAAGAATTAATTGATAATTATAACTCTGCGGTATCAAGAGGATTAGCACCAAATATTATGAGTGAAGATGTTTACTCACTAATGTCTGGTTCAGTTGGATTGAAGCCGTTGATGCAACAACATGTACCATTATCATTGAAAGAAAACAATCAGAAAACTCAACCTGCTCGAAGAAAAACTGCTTCAGATAAAATTCCTGACCAATCATATCGGAAAGCTAAATTAGCATCGCATGTGAGAGAACTAGTTAAAATTACTTCAAATAGTAGCAATGCTGTGTATAAATTGGATGATGATGATGGTACTTACAACCAAGGCCTGGATGACAATTCGTTATTTTTTGGTGGTAGTAATGTGGAGACTAGAAACCGTGTTGGTGAAAAGGGTATAGAAATTAATTTACCTATAATATCAAATTCAAGAGCTAATACCACACTCTCTCCTCATTTAAGTGGAGGTGATAGCCCGCCATCATCAAATAATCCAACTGCAAGAATTGGTACTGCTGGTCGATCAATGAAAAGTAGTTCTACTGGATTTCTAACAAGTGCTCCTGCAAAACTTAATTCTTATTATTGATTTTATTGAAATTATTATTATTATTTCTGTATTCTGTTAATATTATTTGTTGGTCGTTTACATCTCAGAGATGAGCGGGTCACAAATGATCTTTTGTTTTCAACATTTGACATGTTTTATAGACTAATTACACTTCTTAATATCAAATTTTTATTTTTGATTTAAATTTAAACCAATTCAGTAAAATGCACAGTAAGCTTAAGAAAAAATAGTTTACTTCTTTCCTCGTTTAGTACTCTTGACAACTTTTTTACTAATTCCTTTTCTGATCAAAGCATCTCTCTTTAGTTTTTCATATCGAAGTCTTGCAGCTGAACTTAAATCTGATCGGTAAGAAGATTGAGAAAGGGCGATGAGCTTGTTCAATGACTTAACAGTGTGTAAGCCAAGCTTTTCAGTTTTAGTGGATGTTTTTGGTTTATTGGACAAAGGCGCCTATTTTATTATTTTCAAACTAATGTAAGTATCATTTATAAAGCGGCAGTATTTAATGGTTTGATTTTATTTTAATACACTTAAGATAGATAAAATCGTATGAGAAATATAATCAATAATAACAGCGAATTTTGTACGAAACAATTTATGAACAAAATAAATTTGAGTTTCCAAAAAAAATCACAACATTGTTGTGATACGAGAGAAGAGTGAATTTATCACATACCTTAGTGACTAAATCCAAATCTTTACTGATGGAGATTGTTTTCTCGTTTGCTAGACCAGAATACTTGTAGGTATTCACACCAAGCAAATTACCTGGTTCAGAAGAAAATTGAACAGCTCCTGAACGATTTGTCTGCCCACGCTTCGTCAAGAAGCTGTTATTGTCCCGAATCAAGTGCCAAACAAGAGCTGCAGACATTTTCCTGAATTGTTTTAATAATAAAACCCGTTTTTCAACAACCACAAAACTAAAAAAAGCAAATCATTTGACGTCTATTAATAATTCAATTTGCCACACATTCAAAAGGGGGCTACAATGCTCCACTGTAAGTTATTTAATTTTACTTGAACTCAAACTGCAGTCGGTTCCAGGATCTATCACAACTTTAAAAGTCAAGATTTGCATGTTTGTGTTGGTATAAAAAATAATCTATATAAGTAACGAACCATAAGCAAATCCGAAGACTATTAAAAACAACAAGAAAAATTCTTGAAAATATCTTCCACAACCATTAATAAGTTAATAATATAACATATCCCAAGTGATTTTGTCCTGTTGACATCAAAAATGAATAAAAGTAACAGGACATTTCGAAGTAATAGACAAACATCACAAGCTAAGAAGTCTAATAAATATATGAGTAGTATTCCGAGAGAAATTGAAGAGCAGCTTCGTGCAGCAAATCTTTATCATTTCATCAACAAAAATCTATGCTCATTTGATTACAATAAACCGAAAGAATACAAAGATCAACAGCATATTGGTGTTAGTGCTGATGATATTTCCAAAGATGTCGATCCTAGTAGTGCCGAAATAGTGATTGAAGTATATGAAAATGAAAAGGTAAATAAATTGTATCAACCAAATATAATTGTTGTTATGTTATGCTAATCAATTAATTTGCAATTATAGCATCGTCCATTTTTTAAAGGCTGGGGTTCGATTGTTGGAGTACATCTTAGCGCTTACACCGACAGAAATCCATTTACAGATGATTCTGGACGGAAATCGATAAGGTACTGTTTGAAAGTGATAATATACATCATATTTTCGTCATAATGATATAATATAATTTTCATGTGGTTTCTTTTATCTATTTTATAGTGGTAGATTAGGTGATGTTATACCGATAAATGGATTTAAATGGTCTAATGAATGGAGTGTGGTGGTAGACAAATCAATCACCGATAATCAAGGGTTAGATAGTTTGAACTTTAATTGCAATGTATGTAATGACTAATTTATGATTAATTATATTTAAGTTATCAATATGCACGGAATTGGAGATTATTAGCTAATAGTCGTAAAGTTCAAAAGTGCGAAGGTAGATTGGTAAGCAGTATTGTATTAACACAATTACAATAATTTATTCGACTTCTACCATTTTCTCTTAGACATCCGTACGACGACGGAAATGGACTCGCACTATGATAATTGATACTTCTCTACCGTCTAAATCATTACCTTTTGAGCTAAGTATTCGTATTAAAAAGGTTATTATGAAAAGCGGTTCTTATCCCAACAGTTATGTTGAAACTTATTTTGATGGAATATTGAGTGATACAACCTTAACCGGTGAACCTAATTGGAACAGCATATTAGTAAAGCCTTTGATAAAATTAGATCCAACACTCAAGATTTCTTTTTCGTTTTTTACAAAGAAATATAATAACTCCGAATTCGGTACTTGTCGAGGAAGTGCTGAGATTTTTCTAAGTAGATTATGCGAAAGTCTAGATCAAGGTGCTATTGAAATGGAATTACCTCTATTATTGAATGGCTCTAATTATGGTACATTAATTAGTCTCTCTTTAGAATTGAAAGAAACCAAATTATTTTCGATTTTACCAAGTGTACCATTAATAAGTAATGAACTAAACTATTCTTTGACGAAAACTTTGCCTGAATCATTTAAACAGATAATTTCTGAAATTGATATAAATGGTAGAGGGCTGGTAGATTTAATTATTAAAATCCTTTTAAATTATCCAGAATGGTTTACTGACTCAGATATAATAGATATATTTGAAGATTTACAACTACTTCAAACTCCAGCAAATAATAATAATAACTCGCGATTAATGGATAATATACAAAGAATGAATAATGCCATCATTTATCCTTACAGTAAATTTTGTTATTGTAAACACGTTGTGGTACAATCATTCGCAGTTCATGATGATGATGATATCGTAGTAAGGAAGAGTGACTCTACAATAGTGTTTGGTAAAGAAATAATATCGAATATTACGAAAGACAAAAAATACAAAATGATAAATCAATCAATAAGCTTTTCACAACCTAGTGGAAGTAGTTTATATGAACTCTCAATTGAACAACAATTAACAAATGATATAATTATTGGAAATACTAATCTTGAATTACTTTCACCGACCATTTCACCTATGAAACAAAACAGACTTTTCGATAAAAACTACGAGTTAGTGATAAACACATCTGAATCATGTTATGCCATCCTTGTACCAAGCTATTATGACTATGTTATGATGTTAAAAGAAATTGCAAAAATGCGCCAAGCAGTTCATGCTGGTCAATGTTCATCAACATTTTTCTCATCAAAAGGGAAATTTAGATGTTATGATAATTTATTTCAAACACAAGAATCTGAGACAAATAAAACAAGTAATCTTAATAATAATATTAAAAATCAAAATAATACCATTTCTGGAAGACCTCAAATATTAAATTGGGTAGATGTTATGATAGTATTTGATGGTGAGAAAGAATGTATAACAATTCGAGATGATGTAATTTTAGGCGAATTAGATTTGAATATGTCAAATCGAAATTCTTCAAAAATGTCAACAAAAGTCTTGTCCGTAATTGAACAAGTTACTGCTGAAGATTCAATAATTAAATTAACTGGGAAATCCAATTTGACATTGTCATATGAAGAGGTAATAATCCCAATACTATATACTATAATAATAAGATGACTTTTTTCATAATAATATTATTTTTAGATACTGAGTGTGGATGTTGGAAACTCTAGCCATTTTAACAAAAGTTATATTCTGGATTTGACTATCCTTTCTGCAACTTCATTTCATTTAAAATCGTCCTATACAAACTGTGTTGTTGAAATTAATTCTGCGGATGGTCAGCATTTTCAAACATCAAAAGATAGTGTCAAAAAGCCTTCTGTAATGGCTGGTTTACCAACTACAGTGACGTTTCAAAATGCGGAAGCACATTTCTTTTTACCGAACAGCTTATCTACGGAATCACATGTCTTCAATACCTACAATATCGACCAGTTTATTCATATTACCTTTCATACTGATGATGCTGCAGCTTTATCTTCTAGTCGTGATATCTCCTCAACTTATTATTTTAATCAATCTCAATTTATGCCTACTCAACTCTCTCCATTAGTGACAACTCCTCCAATAAACACAAAAGAATCTGCACCACCATTGAAAATATCATCAACGTTAAAGAGTCTTTTGGGCTCTTCTTCAACAACTACTACAGTCCAACAGCCACCTCCTGTCAGTTCCAGTTCCAATGTAACGCATGGTTCTCCTGTGTGTACCCGTCTTCCTTTGAATTTATCATCATTGAAAAGTGTTGAAAAATATTTCCTCAACCAAGATATAGTAGAGCAATCATTGCTCCGACATTTAGAAACTGAAAATCGTGATTTAATTTTTCGAAATTGTTATGCTCCGTATGAATTAACACTTCGAGTTTTATCAATAGACTCATTTTCTTTGTTCAATAATCATTCATCTTCGTCTGAAAATGATGCAACTAATAATAATTTTGATAATAATACATCAAATACAAATAATTCTTCCAGTGAATTATATTTCATGACTTATCTAGCTGATCATAATGGTGATCCTATAGTAAGCAAAAGCATAAGTTTCACAATTGACAAAAATAAAATCGAATATCTTAATAAATCTCGAAGTATTAAAGTAACCTCAAATCCAGTATGGAATGAAGAAGTCACCATAAGTACTGTCAAACATGCTGATGATTTAAGTGTTGCGAAATATTTAGTGATTGAAATATGGATGAAAAATAGTCTTAAATTTGATAAATGTGTTGGAGAGGTGATGCTTCCTTTGGTATCAGCTTGTGACATAAATTCCGAATTATTTGCACAAGATGATAGAGGTGTGCCTATTCGAAAATATGCAATACAACCTTGTAAATCAATGAAATCAAAATATATTCCAAAAAAAGTTGAAGATAGAATATCTGTTGGGATACTTACAACAGAATTATCTGTTTCAGAAATAAGAAATGTTTTAAGTTATGATCTTAATTTCGATAAAGATAAAATTAATTTGAAACTTGGTTTATCATTACGTCCTATTGTTACTATGGACTGTGCTTGGCCAGCAAGGATTTTATCAGATACAAAAAATGGATTTGAAGATGAAGTTTATCATTTATTCTTTGCACAAGATGGAATATATATTCAAACGATACAAGAATTAACTAAATATTCTGAAAAAATTAAATTATTTATGGAATGTTTTGAATCAATACAAACAGAAGATAAATCATTATTTATATTACTTCCATATAATCAAATCAATGATCAAGAAATATTTATTTTAACTGAAAATATGATTTCTATAAATTTTATGTTTAAACGAAAAAATAAAAATAATAATGATATGCTTAATGAAAGGGAATTTAGTCAAGAGTTTGTTATTGGACCTTGCTTAGCATTTGAGTTGTTTGGTATTATTATAAATCGAATTGAATTATCAAAAACTCGAAAATCTATATTATCATTAATGAATAAAAATAATCCTAGTAATGTTGAACTTGACTCAGTAGTCAAAGATATTCAATATGATTTATATGTCACTCAAGCTATTCTTAATGATTTAACAACACATGAAGCAATATCAAATTTAGAAAATCGAAACAATTTCCTATTAAATGATTTAGAAACTATCTCAAGTTCTGTATCGGATAGTAAAGATTCTGACGAATTAATAACATCTCATCATAATAAAACTTCTCCATTACAACCATCTGATCAAAACCGGTTTGATCGAAGAGAAAGTATTGCACAACAAATAAATCTTTTATCTAATTCAATATTATATTTTTATGATTCAAATCATCAACATATTGTTATGCTTTATCGAATATTTATTATTAGAAAAGCATATTTACAATTATATTTTTGGTTTTTTATGCAATATTCTCCTTATTTCCAAAAGAAAAAAGAACGTGGTGAATTAAGAGAATATTCCGCAGATTATATTCAATATCTTGCACATAATGCGAATGAGATTTTACTTAATGATTTAATTGATGTTCGACAAGATGGTTCTGAAAATAATAAAAAAGATGATACAGCTGATTCTTTAGTTCCAAGATTAGAAGAAATAATGTCATTACTTTATAAAGATGCGAGATCAATCATTTTATATAATTATTATAAGTCAATAGATAGTAATTCTCGATCTAATGTGATGGAACGTAAGTTTACAATAATATTATGTTAATTTTTTTGTTTCGAATAAACATTCAAATATCAAAATAGGTATTGTATGATTGAAACTGAAATGTGGGAGATAGAAAAATATTATTTTAAACTAAAACAAAATAATAATTTGCATATTAAATGCAATTATATTTTTTAACATTATTATTATATTTTTTTTAATAATGGAAGGTTTTAATTATTTTATTGTTTTTAATAGATTCTTTCAATGCTATCAACAAATCTAAATTGGATCTTAATGAACAGTTGAGTAAGCTCATTTATGATCAGTTTCTTATGATTATTCAGTATGTAACAAGTATTATCACAGATACTCCGTTTGGAAGTGAAATGAAAAATAATGAGAATAAAAATGTGTTAGTAAGGTCATCATCAATATCATCAACTGCTTCTGATGATGAGAATATTAATCGAAATGATAGTCGTTTATCACGTAATTCGATTAGTAGTATTATTTCTGCAGAAACAAAAGATTTGAAAAAAGTTGATAAAGAAAAAATAAAACCGAAACCACTTCTAAATCCTCAAAAGAAACGCGATTTGATATGTTTTATTATAACACAAGATAATTTATTTGAGCAATATTTGAATCCATTATTAATAAGTGCTGATTTTAAGTTCACTGCACGTCCTTTACTGTCACGATGTGTTGATTTCGATGAATTAGTATTAAGATTTTCAACATTATTAAATGAAAATATTTTAATGTGGAATTCACGCACATTACAACATTTCATACGAAATAAAGAACAAGTTGGTGATATTAATGTGTTTTCACCTTGGGATGTTGTCACCATCACTGAGACAGAGACTAGAGGAAGTATTCAACAATCAAAAAATTTATACATTTCGAATATTCCAGAAACAATCCAACAGCAATTAAACTTACAAATCGGTTTGAAGAAAGTGTCACCATCTGAAAGTGACTTAGGTATGTATTATGTATATTTACTATTATTAAAGAACCCGTATTAGAAATATTCAGATTTAAATAAAACTTATGTATATAATAAAGCTTCTTAATAAGGATAACTTATAATAGTTTTACTATATTAATATTTTTGAAGTCAAATTGATATCGTTAAGTTCGTTAAGAGTTTTTAAGAGTCATAACATATGAAAAAAAGTCCGAAAAATTACAAATAATAGAGTTATCTTTCAAAATATATATAATTACTCGTGTAACATATAGTAAAGAATCTTAATTTATGTCGCAACAGTTATTAAATTAATAAATTGAAATTGAATTATTTTAATTCATTCTTTTTATTATTTCATAGATTTAGAAAGTCTTCAACGTGTTACAGTTCTTAATTATTATATTTGCACTGCTATAGCAAAAGCTTACTTAGGATTAGCATCAGAATATGAAAAAATTATGATTGCAAAAGTTGCTGAATTTAATCGATTAAAATCTGAGATCGAATCAAAACAAAATAATGGTACAAAGAAACACATTTCCTTAAGAAGCTCTATGATGAGACTTACTATGAGTCATAATGCGACAGACAGTAGTGTTGGACAATCATTTATTGTGATTGAATTCAATTTCACTGGTTTCATTTTGTCTATAATTAATGATTGTACACGTATTAATAATCAACATATTCCTGAAAGTATTACATCATTTATTGAAAATGATGATAAAAAAGTCTTCAAAACAAATGATAAAAATGATAATATCACAAATAATAATGAGAACATCTATAGTTTCTTTTCTAATTCTTGTAATGCTTTTTCTTCAGTTGCTCTTAACGCTTTGAATGAATTAAGCAATATTATATTTTTCAGTTATGAATTGAAACAATATTTTTTAAGTGGTTTCCAATCAGATGTATCACCAATAAAAATGAGGAATTTTTGGGGTTCATCACAACAAACATTATCATCGAAATTACCATCTACATCAATTAATAAGAAGCAACATCATTCAACCATGGAATTAATAACTGCAACATTATTAGAATTCTTTTCATTTGTTATGTCACATTTATTTAGTACAGAATTATTGAAATTATTAGATATTTGTATACAGAAAATAGTTTTAAGATATTTAATATTCTTAAGAGACTTATATTTGGAATTACCTAAGCATATTATAGCACAATCGAATATATCTTCACTTGATGGAAATAGTTCAAGAAGAAGTTATCAGATGGGTTCTGTCAATAATACAAGTCCAGTAATTCAAAATGGTGCTAGTGCATTAAATCAATTATTATCAGAAAATCAAATTAAACAAATGAAAAGAGATTTAACATCAATGATGAAATGTTTTACTTCAATTGCAACAAAAATAACACCGAATGCAAATAATAATCATGATAATAAAGTCACTGGTGAAAATGTTGATAATGATTCACACAGTGACGAGGAGGTGGAATCACCTGATCATGCCCCGGATGAAGAAGAAGATACTATGAATCAAAGTGAAGCTTATACGATTACATCATTGAGCCTAGTGAAAATGTTATCAGATGTGTTGTTAGGTGTGGTCACGGGAGAAATTATCGACAAAAGTACTATTGAAGACATCGTTTACACAGAGTTCTATGTCTCGGTGAGAGTTTCTATGAATTACTTATCTATAATATCATAATATTGATTATAATAATTGATTACATTTATTATTATTTTAAGTTATATTATTCTATTATTATATGGTATTCATTTATGTTTGTTGGAGTACAATCATTATTTCCTCACCCAATGGTTTTTTGATAACCCTTACAGCCTTTGATAACGACACTCTTCCATAAATGGATTGCGTTCGACAGTTTGTGAGCATGTTTTTACTCATAATAATTGAGAATAGAAGATAATAAATCTTGAAAATAATATGAATAAGAATAAATATATATATGAACACAGAAAATTTTTATTATGATATGATTCTTTCGTAACTTAATTCATCATTGATTTTTATTTGTTTATAGCCTCCATCATTCCAAACGGATACAATTCAATATGATATAGCATTGGAAAGTTTTCTTGGTTTAAGTTTCAGTTTGAATCATGAATCAATGTTACCAACAGCAAGTCAAGAATCACATATAAATGATGACATTGATCATGACAATGACCATGATCATAGGAATGAAGGAAGGCAAGAAAGGGAGTATTCCAGGGCATCAAGATTATCTGTTGCTTTTCTTTCAAATCCAAGAAAGTTGAATGTATGCAGTGTGCAGGTGTGATTTATCATCATTTTATTTATTTCATCCATAATTTTATCCAGTTTCTTTTTAAATAATAATAGTTTTCTGATTTTTCTTGTGTGGGTTTGATAAAATCAAGATTCTGCGCAGTGGTAAGTATATGTACATTATTATATGAGGAACTAATTTATGAATAATTTCATATGGTCATAATATTAATACAATCATATTCTATCGTCCATTCATAGCGTCTCTTTATGGATAATATTCAAAAAGAAACCGCAATTCGACGAGGAGCAAGTAAAGTAATATGGGATGATTCTATTACATTCCAAAATATTGATGTTAGTATATTCTACTATTACTATTATACTATTAATTATAGTACCCTTAAGCTACCTTATTATTAATACCCTACTAATTATGATAAAATAAATCGCCTTAATTTAATCACATGTTGGATTATAGTCTATTGATAACAAGCTTGTTATTGTGGAAATTGTTGAAATAAGACCATTCAAAGTATTGAGGTAATCTCTTTCGATTCATCATTTTATAATTATTAAAAATTGTGTTAAATTTTTTGTGCTTATTATTATTATTATTATGTATCATTATTTCATAATCAAACTATTATTTTTATTATCATTATTATGATATTTCTCCTTTTTATGGCTGATAAGTTTGAACAAAAAAATAAAAAATCAAATATC
>VKHH01006329.1:0-16670 GCA_015144975.1 Epipyxis sp. PR26KG
TAATAATATAAATAATAAGAAAATTAACCATCATCAGTGAGCTGACCTTGTAGGTTGTGAATGAAATGTCTAGTTTATTATAATAATAATATTAATAATAATTATGGTAATAATAATAATAACAATAATAATAATGATAATAATAATGATAATAATAATAATAATAATAATATAATAATAATAATAATTATGTTTTAATAATAATAATAATAACAATAACAACAACAATAATAATAACAATAATAATAACAATAATAATAATATAATAATAATAACAATAATAATAATATAATAATAATAATAATAACAATAATAATAATAATGGTAATAATAATACTTATTTATCATTCCAACCTGCTCTTCCTCAGATTTAATTGGAGCTTGTCCATATTTCTTACTCATATAAATATTAAAGTCTTCTTCCTAAAATATACAATTAATTAATAATAATAATTAATTAATTAATAATTAATTCAAACAAAAATATAATTAATAATACAATTAGTTGCTATAATAATAATTATTAAAAATATAATTATTTTTATTACTATTTCAGAGCCGTCAATACAGTTTACAAACACATAACTATTGACACGGAACTTTTTTAAATTGCTAAAAAATCAATTCTGTCAATATTTAGACAATCTTATTTTAAATATTAATTCGTCTGAAAGATTTGAAAATAATTTGTCAACGGACATATTTTGATTTTTTTGTTATCATGAAATTACGAGCTACCCTGGGGTTTATGATTAAGAAATAATGAATAATAGGCCAATTAATAAATCATGCATAGTGAACAAAATACTCTTGGTGGAGAAGTGGATTAATGCGCTGTCATAATGATGTGGCATTCGTAAAGAATTGAAGAAAATAGCGTTGGGAAAAATGTCGAATTTCACAGTAAGTACCATAGTCGTTTTATTAGTAAAATAATATTCTTTGAAGTTATTTGAATAATATCGTTTTTGAAAAAAATCACTAAAATTAAAATACGTCAAAATTATCTACATTCAAATTTTCTAAAACCAGTGTAAGTGTCGCTCAGATATTATTATTGTTATTATTATCATTATATATTTCTTAAGATTTTTTTTGAAAATATCAAAGGGATTACAAAATTGATAAAGAAAATACAAGTTTGAATAATGATATATTATCATTATTAATATAATAAAGCAAATCAATTTCTTTACATCAAACTGCTTAATTTATAAAATGCACGTATGTATGTATTATTATAATATGGGAAGTTCATTACCTGAGTGATTTGATTTGCTGTTAATTCACGAATCCATACATCGAAATCTCGCTCTTTAATGGCTTGAGTTGACCAAAGAGCTTCTAGATGATCGACTATTTGATCAACAAATGCAATTGATTCCATCGCTACTTTCCCATTATTATTGTTAGCTGCATTAGGTACATTGTCAATGGATGCTGTCACTGCAGTTCGTATGGAATTAATACTCATTCCATAATATGCTTCAAGTAAAATCACTTCTGCATCTGTTAAAGCTGATAGTCCTAAGCTCATAGGTTGCTAAATCAGACAAATTAAAATAAATATTAATATCATTTTAAAAAATTAATTAGTTTGATTTTAAGAAATCTGTTGTTGGCATCGAATAAAATGAATATGTAGTCAAACTTTATAATATATATATTATTTATAAAAAAGAGAAATAATTACAACATAATAATAAAACCTCATCGAGTATGTTATATTTATTTAAGAATAGCTATAAAAAAGAAGCCAAATATTTTAAATTTACAATAATAATTTAATATTGAATTATAGAATTATTGCTATTATATACCTCATAAAATGAAGAAAATAACATTATTGGTCTTTGATTAAAAATTCGAAGGATTTGTTCAATCGTAAACTCATCAATATTTTCAAGTTGAGGCAAAGGAATTTGGTCATCATTTAATAATAACGGTGTATCAACAGGAACAATTTTGGAAATGTCGATATCCTCAGAAGTGGCAAAAACCATTTGATCGGAATTAACATTCAATTGTGCTACATTAGCTTGTGCTGGTTCAATAATCATATCAAAATCATCTGCTTTACTCTCAATTACAGAAACTTCATTATTAATCATCATTATATTATTATTGACATCAATATTATCTTGTGGAACTGCAGAAGAATTAGCAACATTAATATTATTGTTATCAACATGATTTGACGCAATTTCTGATGGAATAGCAAGTTTAGAAATATTAATGGTATTTTCATTTTGAAGTTGTGTTATGACAGCATTATATAATTGATTTAATGTAAGATCAGTAGAATTATTTATTTTATGAGTAATTTTGAGAAATTTATCCCATAAAATATTACTCTGAATACTATCCAAGCCTGCACAAAGGCCTCTTATATATACTTTTTGAGCATTTGATAACTTTTTCCTTTCAACACAAAAATCAGCATATGAAATATATATTTTTACTGATTTTTGTGCAATTCGATCATTTAAAGCATCATCATATACTTGCACAGCTTTCTTAAATTGGTGTAATGATATTTCAAACGAGGTGTATGACAGCCATAAATCGATAATTGCATCAAATATTTTTGATGATTCAATATCCATGTTAGTTAATGTTTCTGTACCAAAAGAATTATCTGAAAAAGATGAAGGAAAGTTTTCGGTAAAATAATCTGTCCAATCCATTATCTCTTCAGCATATAGCATTCTTGAATCTATAAAATTAGTGGTAAAATTAAAAAGATATAGGATTAATAATTAATACAAATTGCACGAATATAAATGCAAACAAACTGAGCTAAGTGATTCAATGAGCATTATTTAAATATTGAATACCATCTGGTGTGTTGTTGTTTTGCCTCAGCAGTTCTTCAGCCTTGGATCTTATTTTGGAAACATCAAATGATGGCATAATTGAATACTGGTACTTTACTTTTTACTGCTTTATATTTCCAATTTTTTATTACTAGATGCTTTCAAAAATTAAAAACTTATTAATGACAACCTGTGACGATTTAGATATACTGCCACGTTAGTTCAAATGTTGACTTTGGCTGTTAAAACGTTGCTTCCACATATCACACTTTACAAATAACTATTTTTATGATAATAAAAAAACTAAAAAACTAAGAATGAATGAATGAAATAATGAATAGGAATTAACTGAGCAAATCAAAATAGTTCAACTAAACAAGAGGAAAAAGCTAAAAAAACATAATATTAATAATAAGATTATAAGCTCGACGCCTGGCATGAATGCATGAATGAATGAATTATGCTAGATTAAAAAAAACGAAAAAAAAGTTTTTTAATTTTATCCGATTTGATAAGTTGTTAGAAAGAAGACTCAATTGTTTTGTAATTTTCTTTGAAGAAATCTTTCCTTTAAAAGTACAGTTATTGAAGATTAAAGGTTAAGAACAACGTACGAAATACTAGGTGTTGATAGCAAAAGTATTCTCTCTTGTCTCTTCTCATTTCTGATTACTGATTAATAATTTACTGCGTCTCCTCATATTCAATAGTTTGGTGAACGTTTTCAATTTCATTGAATTAAATAGAATTGCTTAATTAGCAATTAATATTTGTACTGTAACTGGTAAACTAATTTAACAGCTACGATTAATTTTTTTGTATCATGTCCAAAATTCGAGGGAAAAAGGTATATTTTATTCATTAAGTTACAGTATTATTTCATTCATAAACATCGTAATAATTCGTGCAAATACGAAATTAATATAGTCAAAGCCTGATCTAACAGAAGATCAAAAGCAAGAATTGAGGGAGGCATTTGAATTATTTGATGCGAATAAAACTGGTTCTATTGATTTACACGAGCTTAAGGTTTTAATGAGAGCATTAGGATTTGATGTGAAAAAGCCAGAAGTAATAAAAATGGTTCACGGTATGTAATTATTCTATATAAGATGCTTAAAGAATAGTGATGATGAACAATATTGTAAATATTAGATGTTGATCCAAATAATGTTGGTTCGGTGGACTATGAACAATTTTTGGAGATAAGTAAGTAAATTAGCTTGTTTGTAAATTGCCTATATCTTATGTTTTTTGTCAATTAATTTATGTAGTGGCCGAGAGATACGCAAGTCGAGATCCAGAAGAAGAAATAAGAAAAGCATTTCAGCTTTTCGATGATGATCATTCTGGAAAAATTTCATTAAAGAATATGAAAAGAGTTGCCCGAGAACTTGGAGAGAATTTGAGTGAAGAAGAATTACAGGCGATGATTGATGAGTTTGATCGGGATCAAGATGGAGAGATTTCAAGTGATGAATTTATTTATATTATGAAACAGAGTACAATGTATTGATATTAAAACTTTATGAATCCAATTTTCCAACACATATATTATTAAAGAAAAAAGACTTCACATTCAAAAGGGCCATATTATTTAGTTAAGATTGAAATTTAAGATTGGTAGATGACATTCATTTGGTTAACTGAAGTATTTATGAAAGGTTTATTGTTTTACTAATATTTATTTTTATTTTTCAGCAGAGATCCCTGAAATTGAAAGCTAACTATAAAATTCTTGAGTTTAGAAAAGGATCTACCTTCTAATAACATTTAGTAATGGCATTTAGTTATGGTATTTCTTTTCTTCATATCACGTGCTCTTACCAAGAATTTGCAGTAAATACTCCATTCAGACCAGATATTTCACTGAATGAGCCATTACCGTAATTCATACCTGAATTATTCTTGTTTTCAAAATTTTCATTGGAATCATTATTGGAACTGGATAATAATGATTGACTCTTAGTTAAGATCGCTGGACTTTGCATGGTTGACATTATACCCCCTTTGGACACCGAGGATGGTGAAGAATGCTCATATTTATAGGCATCCGCACGGAAATTATCAGAATCTGCAAAGATGTTCGTCTTGTTCTCGTGTGATCGTTTGGGTGAACTACCATAAGAATTTTCATTCAAATCTCTGACACTGCTTGGTGGAAGGAATCCGGTCGCTTTAGCCAATTCTGTTCCTGCATCATGCATCGATAAAACTGACGTATCAACCTGCTGCATCCAAATTCTTGTTTTATACAACGAGAAGAGTTCGCTAACTAATTCTCGGAAATCTATTCTTCTTTCTGCTTCAAAAAAATAAGTTAGCTTGTGTCGATCGAATTGATATTCTGCATCAAGAATCACCATAGGCAAACAACGCTCTTCTACTTTCTCTCTTATCACCTGCAATAATAAATGGATGAAACAAAAGAAACATCAATTTTTATCTACAGTAGTTACTTACCATTAAAGCTCGCTCCTCATCTTCAACCTTAGTGGATAATGAAATTCTTTCCTCCGTTGTTGCAAGGCGATAGAGATATTTGCGTTCTCCTTGACCACATGAAAATCCTCTTCCTCTGTACCTGCAAATCAATTTAAGTATTAACACATCTTAAAGTATTTTTAATCAATTAAAGTATTTTTTAATATACTCATACCCTGCAGTTGGAATAACTTCTTGAAAGTCACTGGACTCACACTTAGATAAAACAATACCCATATCTTCTCCTCTATCGGCTTCAACCTTAACAAAATCTCCAGGAATTATATTTCGAGGAGCTGATGGAGCCAAGATAAAATTACGATGTGCTCGTTTAAATTGAACCTACCAGTACAAATTATCAAAATTTGAAATTAATATCATTTTTACAAGCTTTAGTAGTAGTTTTAGAACCTGATATATGTAACCATCCACTGGCTCCATAGAAACGCGGTTGATCTTGGGCGGAGATCGAGGAACATTTGAAGTAGAGCCAAAACTATTTGGCAAAGTTGGAAATCTGATTGCTTCATTTCTTGCACCACTCATTTCATTCTCCACTAGATATGGAGTATCAATTCCCTTGATAAACGATGAATCAATTTTACCACATGTGTAATCTATTGTATGAAATGAATTGTGTCTAGTTGAATTATTTAGTTGATTTTGGTAAACGTTAGAACGATAATGTGTAGTATCACTTAAACTTCGATTTCTCTGTTGATTTGCCCCGTTTGCTGAACTATACAGGTATTCCATATGTTCTGAATCACCATATGATTGATATGGATGATTGGCTAAATCATCGTTTTTCATCTCAATCATAGAAGAAGTTCGAAAGTTAAGTTGATTGTTTTCCACTGAAAAGTTGTCCATAAAATCATTGTACTCTGTTTGATATTCACCAGCAATTTGATTGCTACTACTGGTAGCAGATTTCCAAGATGGTTGATGTAATGAATAATATGCATTCCCTTCATCTTGAATGTTTTGAAATATGTTCGAAAATTTTCTGATAAAATACAGTTGATTGGTTAGTGTAACAATATTCGAACATATTATATGATACATGATATTAAAAGATTATATAACTTACTCAGATTCCAAACCAATTTCTAATGAAGCAACATGATTGATTGGTCTATTTAATGCATTACATTGAAATCTTGGAGCATCTGCTCGTAATTTAGACTGAGCAGCATGATTTATCTTTTCCTTAGATTTTGAGTTTTGTTTCATCATCTCCATAATATCATTATCATCCAATTCATTACTATTCTGATGCAAAAAGCTGGAAACAGATGATTTCCACATTGAAACTATATTGCACCTTAAGATTAAATTAGATTTAGTTTGGAGTATATCAACAGAATGGTATATATTATTTTGGAAAACACTTTTTGAATTTGAACACTTGAGCCCCCTTTCAACATCAACAACGAAAAATAAAAATCTTGTGAGGGTTTTCTGGAGTCTCCCTCTTAAAATACTTTAGTTACGCCAATACTTTTTTGCAGTGTTTGAGGAAAATACTTGCTCAATTATTCTATTAAAAAAATCATTTTTGACCGCCTATTCGCTGTAAATTTAGCTGGCTTGGTTTGAAATAACTGTTGAGAGAAAAATTAATATTAATTTTATCAGCCAAAAGCACAATAGTACCATAGTATTGAACTGCGCATTATGACGAAATATACATTTTATAGTCATGATCTAAATGGTCTTAGTTTCTCAATAAATAATCAAAACACACATAATAACCATAACAGGTTCAATATTATTTAAAAATCAGCAAAAAGTGACTGGTCTCCATTGAAAGGTCTTACAGGCATTAAACTTGACAATGGCTCATGATGGTTTTGAGGATGTGGAATAAAATCTGGAACAGCAGTCAAATTTTTAATAGCATTTATATCACAATTTCCAAAAAATGCATGATCGAGTATGGCACGAGTAGAACCTTCCTGAACTCCGATTCGTCTACAATAATAAGTAACAATGAATAAATGAAAATGAATTATAGTAGTAGTTAAATTAAACTTACTCTGTCGGATCAGCTTTTAAAATTTGACTTATTAACAGTCTAGCCTGATGAGTTCCAGCATGTTGATCGATCCTCGACGATAATACCAATCCATTTTTCTAAATATAGTAATTTTTGTATTTAGCACAAAATTTCAATATTACCGTTCAGTAATCTACATACATACCTTGACCATGGCAATATTTGTAAATAATTCTGTGACATTATCTGGTCGTTTAGGTGCAAAAGGTGTCACCGCCATAAACATTTCATATATGATTACACCAAGAGCCCATAAGTCAGATGCATGGTTGTGACCAAGGTTAAAGATAAGTTCTGGTGACAAATACTCTAAAACATATGATAAATAAGATTAAACAGTCACATTTTTATCATTTCTCAAATTAACATACCTGGTGTTCCACAAAGCGTGTACGTTTTAGCGTAAACCTTCACTTCTCCATTTGCATCAACTTTTGTAAATGGAACTTTTTTTGCAAAACCGAAGTCGATAACACGAAGATAACCTTTTTCATCCAACATGATATTCTCTGGTTTCAAGTCTCTAAATACAACTCCTTGCTCATGAATGTGAGCCAATGCTAACACCAAAATAACTGTGTAGAAAACCGCTAAATTAAATGGAATACCACAATTGTCACAAAATGGAGGTGTTTCGTAGACTACGCTCCAAAGATCACCGCAGTTGAGTGGTTCTGTTACCATGACAAGTTGGTGAGGTGTCTGATATGTTCCATACAATTTAAGAATGAACGGACTGTCCATAATAGATAAGATTTTACGTTCATCCAAGACATGTCTAAGCTGACCAGTTTCAATCACGGCAAGTTTGCTCAATGACTTAAGAGCATAAGTTACAACGTTCTGGCTTTTATCGGGTCGGTATTCAGCTAATGTCACTACACCAAAACTGCCACTTCCAAGAATAAACTTGGATTTGAAGCGAGTACTATCAAAAACTATTTCTTTCACAATTTGCTTTTCTAGAACAACTGTAGCATCAGCTTTAGATCTATTTATAACCTTATCCACTGACCCAAATAGATTTTCGAAAACGTCAACCGTAAACGCAAGACAAGTCATGTGAGTAACAGCCACCATCGTCAGTGGCGAAACTGCTGTATTATTGCTCCAAGTCCAACTATTCGTCATATTGGCTTTACCTCGCAATGCGCCAACACCAATGATACAGCCTTCAAATACTGAGTACGGTGAAGGCTTATTTACATCGGATTTTTCATTCTCTAACCTAGGAGATAAGGCATCATCTTTATTGTCTTCCAAGTATTTACCTAACTCAGTGGCATTCATAAATTCAACAGACTTTCTCTTTCCTCCACGCGGACGAGTTATGCAAAGCTCCTTATCCATATCAGCTTTTGTTCCTGATGTAACTTTACTTGATTTAACCTCTGCTTGACCACGTTCCACCAGAATGATTTGATTTGTATTTGCACCTTCCGTGAATACTTTATCACCTGTATTAAATTGCAGAGTTTGAAGTGTTCCAACAAGTCTTGATAAATCTATTTGTGAAAGTGCTGACAACTCAGGCGAAGCTAATAACCATCTAGCTCTTTGAATCTGATTAGCTGTAGCAGATATTGCTTGGATTTTTTTAAATATTTCACGACTCAAGCTCCACAACACACTGTTTGTTTTACATTGCACCGTGGCACTTCTTGGAGCATCATACAAGAGAGCCAATTCACCACACATTGAACCCTTTCCCATTTGCCTAATGACCGTGCCATTTATAGTAACTTCCAAGTCACCACTCTCAACGACATATAACTTAGACCCTGATTCTCCTTCGGTGATTAACAAAAACCCAGCATTGAATGTTTCTTTTTTCATACCTTTAATGAGTAAGTCCATCTTGGGATTAATCTCATCAGTGGATGACTGTAAAAAGAAGAAACCGCTTAAGGCAGTTATGAGGACTTTTCGAGTATCTTCAGTTACTGGATCACCAGTTAGTAATGTATTGATATCAACATCATTAGTTTCTTGGCGATCAAAAATACGATGATTTATCTTTTGATTTCTTCTCACACTACTACGAATGTCTTTTTTCTTCCCATTTGCGTCAAGTTCATCCTCACCTAAAACACCGTCAATTGGAGGATTTTCTGATCCGCGAGGACTCATTTGAATGCTAGAAGCACTTCCCATTGGATTTATCTAAATTTACTTCTTATTATGAGTAGTATTATGGTGACTAATAAGTTTACATGAAATATGTGTAAAATGGTGAAAAGTGAAAAGGTTTTTTTGAAACGTTGAAGGTAAATTATAAAAAATAAAACGGCTCAAAAAATTCTATTTTATCCACTTTATTAAATATGATTCTTGTTTCAAATTATATTCTTTAGTCGAACTAGGATAGTGGTTTTATACATTCTACATCATCACCTTAACAATATTCTACCGTAATTGTACCGGAGTTTTAGGGGTGGGACTAAAACGTCGTTATTGATGACGTACAAATACAATATAATAGATATCCATATTAGCATATTAGCAAAGAAATCTGAATTATCCGAACTGCAGCATATCTGTTTATCTTGATCTATTCTTCATAACATACTGTTCTCTATTGCAAACGGCTATGTTTCATCCTATTCAAAACGATTCTAACTTAACTGAAACAAAAGATATGTTTAACGCAAAAAAGAGATTGAGATCTGATTCTTTAAATAATTCGATACAGTTACCATTCCAAACCCCACCTTCCGTGAAGCAGGCCATTGGAGAACAACGATTCAAATGGGAATCTTCCAAACCGGCCAGTATGCAATCTATCTCCAACTTAAAACGTTTACTTCAGTTTGTTAACGATAATGAAGATAACTTGAGTTTTATTTCAAGACCCTCATCTTCGCTTAAATTTTCTTCAGTTTCTTCTGTCTCTACTGATGCTATGGATAACCGCACTGAAGTGGCAAGTTCAATCGATTGGGATGAGGAATCAGCATTCGCCAGCGTAATTTGTGAATTTGTTAGGAAAGATAATGATTCCTGTGTAATGCGAATGTCAAGTAATGTATCAGCTTTATCAATTCGAAGTAGTTCAAGCTCTTTAATTTTCTATAATGATCACGATCTGAGTGAAGATGAAATGTAAAAAAGAATGGAAATCTTGTGATTGTTTGGGCTCTTCCCGGTAGAGACAAGAGTAAATACAGTTGAATCAAGTGGTTTCTTCAAGTGTACATATTGTGTTAAAGTGTGTTAAATGATATTTCGTGACTATATTCACGTATTTCACGTCATATAAACTAGTATTAATTTGAGCAAGGATTCTTCACTGTTCATTGTTGCGTTGCGAGAGCCTTTGATTAGTGCAGTAAAGATGACTATTTTATATTCTGGTTGAATTTCTTCTAATTTTATCGAATATTGTGTAATCTTTTTATTTTCCAATTTTGCTGGTAGACACTATTTGGAAACTTTAAATTTGTAATTTTAGTTTCTCAATGGTAAATTCCATAATTATTCTTATATATAACAATTTAACCTTTAAAGATGTTTTGTTGTTATAAATATATTATTTTTATTATTTAAATATGGTAACTATCGTAAAGTGGCTTATTAAGTAGCTGAGCACAGACTAATAGCTTTGGCATCGACAGAATATGCTTTTTCCAGTTATGCGTAAAGCATAATATGCTAAAAATGCTAATAATATATCAAGTATTTCCTAATTATGCTACTCTAACTGCAAATATGCAAATATATGTGTCAATTTATTAATTAAAAATTAAAAATCTTTTGAACATGAGTTAATTAATTAATTAATTCAAATGCATTTTAAAACTATTTATAATAAATCCCTCTCCCTATTCAATTTTTTGTGAGGTTTTAAGATAGTTATGAAATCTTAAAAAGCAAAATGTTTGGACAGTACAGTATAAAATTAAGGTAATATTGATAAAATACATAAAAATAACAATATATGCTCAAAGGTGCTAATATTTTTAAAATATACTGAAATATCCATATTCTTAATATACTGTATATATGCTCAAATACTGGAATATACCAACAGCAAAAGGAAGTGTAAAAAAATGGCCATTTGTCGTCTCAACCATTTTTTTTCTTCTTATATTTGAATTACTGTTAGTATTGCAAAATTATTGAAGAAAAGAAACAGCACTTTACTCATGCTTGACATGATTTTTTCTTTTAATATCTATATCAACTTTATTTCATTCATTCGATCATTAATATCTTTCCGGAAATCTCACACGCACTTTTGATTGAGGTAGCGTGGTAAAATTAAATTTTAAATTCGATAGCCACTTATACTGTAGCTTCAATAATATACTGTAGAGTCTGTGAACTCTCAGAGATAATTCTTTCCCACGAAGTCGCTGAATCAATTAACTGATGATTGACGAGAAAGATATGGAAGAATGGAGAATTCATCGAACAGTAAGCGCAGATGGTCGTCTTGGTGGTAATTCCAATGAACTTGCTGTAATGAATAAACATATTTACAAGCGAAAGTTTGATAAAGGGATTTCGGTGAATGATGTTGAAGAAAGTTTTCAATTCTCACATACATCCACAAAAAAACAAAAAAACCATGGTAATGTGTACAAGTACAAGAACATACAACTAGGTCAACAAAAATCACTATCGGCTACGGAATTCTTTACACCGATCAAAGAAAGTTCATCCATGACATCTCTTTATTACTATAAATTATGTGCCACTGAATTGAAGCCTCAACAAGCGTGGGAGATATCTGCACCTGCTACAGACTCATGCATTGAAAAGTTGAAACATAAGTACTATGATTCTCCTTTAGATATTGATATACATCAAGTTTTGGTTCAACTTCGTACAGAGTCTGATTTGTCGGAAAACATGAGAACGTCTTCTAATTCTAATTCAAATAATGACAGTGCGAGTGGATATGGTTGCAGTATGTTTTCTCCATCACCTGAATTTGACTTGTGCCGAAACAATAATACAAGTTCAATGGACGACGATTCATTTTCAAATAATTAACAGCTAAATCATAAAATATGAATGTATAACAAATCATGTTCTATAAAAATTGTGCTGTCTTTTTTTCTGATATACGTTAAAGTTTTTTTCCAGCCCTCCACTCAAACGGTTTCCAACCCCCATTTTATTTATAATTGATGGTCAAATAGTATTAACTGCCTTATTTGGATTGGACGATCGTGGGTGATGATTTTTCAGGATAAACAGTAATATCTATAAAGTGATATGTTTAAACAAGTTATGATAACCATAGTGGATATGGTTACAAAACACGATTATTTTATATTTTATGTCATTTTTGTATATATGTAAATTGAAGGTTTCATTTCGAACCTCACAATTTATCGAATTAATTTTTAAATGAAAATTTTCTTGTGATATCATATTATTTTCATTTCAATAAAAAATCATACTTGGAAAATGTTGAAAAGCCACTAATTTTATCAAAAACTTTTTTTAAAATATCATACCCAAAAGAACAGTAAGAACAGATAACATTGCATCCTCAACTTGTCAAAAATCAAAATAATTACAATTGAAAAATGGAAATATATAATTTAATTTGACAATTTAAATTATGTGATTCACCATTTAACTGACTAATAACCCTATAACTTCAATGGCCATAATATTAATTAGAATCTTTTACACTCTCATATGCCCACTAAAAATTAATAGGAATAATAATTAAAGTTACAATAATTAATAGTAGTAAAACAATACACTAATTAAATCAATTAAATCAATTATTATTATTTTTATAATTGCTATCACTATTAGCATTATTATTACCTTCAACCATGGCATCAATGCTTCTAAATCTTCATTATCAACAGTTGCACCACACCAAATGCGTAATCCATCAGGAGCATCTCTGTATGATCCAATATCATATGCAACTCCTTCAGATTCCAGTAAAGTTACAAATTTCTTGACTTGTTCTTTATTCAAATTTAATGTCAAACAAACAGAAGTATTCGAACGAATCGATGGATCTTTCGCCAAGAAACTAATCCAATCATTCTTTGCAACAAAGGATTCAATAACAGAAAGATTTGATTGAGAGCGTTTCATTAATCCTTTAAGACCCCCGATGGAATCAGCCCAATTCAAAGCATCGAGATAATCCTCCACACATAGCATGGAGGGTGTGTTGATAGTATCACCTTGGAAAATTGATTTATCAAGTTTAACTTTACCGTCTTTATCCTTTTTTGTCATTCTGAAAATCTTCGGCAATGGTCTCTTTGGATCAAATGACTCCAACCTATTTACAGCATTCGGTGACATGATCAAAACACCATGTGCACCTTCACCACCTAACACTTTCTGCCAAGAGTAAGTGGTTACATCAACTTTTGGCCAATCAATATCCATAGCGAATGCAGCAGAAGTTGCATCATTGAATGTTAATCCTTTTCGATCTGAACTAATCCAATCAAGATTAGGAACTTTCACTCCGGATGTTGTGCCATTGTATGTGAACAATATATCGTGATCAGGATTTGTAGCACTGAAGTTTGGTAAAGTTCCATATTCTGCTTTAAATTCTGTAGTTTTGTCTTTCAATCCCAAATGTTTGATTGCATCTTCATGCCAACCTTTTCCAAATGACTCCCAATAACATGAATCAATAGGACGTTCACCTAACATATTCCACATAGCCATCTCATACGCGCCAGTATCTGATGCTGGGACAATACCACACACATAATCATCCGGTACGCCTAATATCCTCTTTGTATCCTCAATAGCTTTCTTGAGACGAGATTTTCCAAGTTTTGATCGGTGCGATCTTCCCAAAACATCAGTACGTAAGCTTGCAAGATTGTAACCAGGACGTTTCTTGCATGGCCCACTTGAAAACTCTGGGTTACTAAATTATTGAAAAAGTTATATGTTTATAAATTAAAAAAATTATATTAGCGAATTAAGTTTCAAGTCTTTTACATTGGTTTATCCCGGGGTTTCTTCGAACCAGTAACCTCTCCTTGATTCGCTGAACGTACTCTAAAGTTTGGATCAATAGAAGTACGCATACGAAGCTTTGATAAGAACACAATCATCATAATATTTTAGCAAATTACAAATGATTAATTGATGTTTAAATTATGAATAATACCTGGATAACGTTATGAATATCAGCGTATTTCTCTAAGACACCAATCAAATCACTAGAAACTGGAGTATCTAACACTAAAGCACTCATAGCAAGTTTCCCAACCTCTTTCCTCCCTAATGAAAACTGAGCAATATTAATATTAGCTGAAGCTAATTTTTCCACAACTTTTTTAAGCACTCCTGGCTCATCATAATTATTGAAAAGTAACATGTTTTCCCCTGGTGGAATATCAATATCATAACCATCAATTTTAGTTACTCTCAACTCGTTTGTTCCAAATACAGTTCCTTCAATTGTTCGAGAAAAGTTCAAAAATCCTTCAATATCCAAGGCTATTGAAATAGAGTTTCTGTAACCAGATGACACTTCTGTTTTTTCAGTCATATTAACCATTACTTTCAAGCCCATCTCATCAGCCACACTGAGAGCACTAATATATGAAATGGGCTGTACAATTAATTCACTCAATGCCCCTTTGATTACAGCAGCTTTAATTATATCAGCTAATTTAGCATCAGAAATTTCTTTTCCACGTAATGTTACTGTGATACTACCAATTTTGTTGTTTCGGAGAAGTTGGCCTTGCATCGAACCAATTCTTTCAGCCAACATAACATATGGGAAAATATGCTCTTGTTTTGCAATCGCACCTAAATCAGGTGCATTGACAACACCTATGAATGCTCCACCATCATAGATATCACTCATATTTTCAGCAATAGCCTTTGCAACACGCTCTTGTGCATCAAATGTTGATGCGCCAAGATGAGGAGTGACGATAACATTCGGATGAGTTCTCAATTCCAACGACTCATCAGTAGGCGGTTCAATTTCAAATGTATCAAGACCAGCTCCACCAACTTGGCCACTTTTCAATGCATCTAGTAATGCTTTTTCATCTACTATTCCACCTCTTGCACAATTTATTATTTTGACACCTTTTTTGCATTTTGCAAAATTTACAGAATCCAATAAATGATTAGTTTCTTTCGTTAAAGGAGTATGAATTGTTATGAAATCACAGGACGCAAATAACTCATCTAAACTGACAGGCTCAATTCCGAAACTTCTCGCAGATTGTTCGGATAGAACAGGATCATATCCAACAGTTGTCATGCCAAATCCACGACACCATTTTGCAACTTCACGACCGATTCTTCCGACACCTATCACACCTAAGGTTTTCCCGGATAATTCTGATCCAGTGTATAATGCACGATCCCATCTACCAGCTTTCAAAGCAGCATTTGCTTGTGGAATATTACGAGCTAAGGCCAATATGTGTGACATTGCTAATTCTCCCGTGGAGATGGTGTTACCACCAGGAGTATTTACGACTAATATGCCTTTTGAGGTGGCAGCTCTAACATCAATATTATCAACACCAGTGCCTGCTCTACCTATTACTTTTAGTTTGGTACCAGCTTCTATTATTTCTCTCGTCACTTTTGTTCCCGAACGCACAACTAAACCATCATATTCGCCGATAATTTTCAATAATTCATCCTTTTTAATACCAGGTTTTTCCACAAGTTCATGACCCCTATCCTTGAACACTTTTCCGCAAACAGATTCAATTGAATCACTGGCCAAAATCTTAGCAAGAGATTTATTGGTGTTCGCATATCCCCGAGAGTTTAAATGCAATTTCGGGATGGATTTACTCAATAGTACCCTGCATTAAGTGAATAAAGAAGATATGGAACTTGAATAGCAACCACATAATAAATAACTTATATTTTTGAAACAATAAACCATTAAAATTGTCATTCCCAACAATTTTATATTTTATGTACATATATCATATATCAGTAGTATAAACACAATCTAATTATTTGACTCATACCTTTTCAACATGTCTGTCCAAAATTTTGAATATCAGATGATGGATATACTTATACTTATCGTTCTTTTCAGAAATGGCAAGATTCTTAGTAATGACATAAATGAAACATTTGTAATTGAAGTTAGGGAGGGTTGCTTGTATTTTCAACGCCATTTCATATTGATGAACACTTTACATCCACCACCAATTTATGATTGAATTAGTAAATGAATATATTTCAAACTTTGACATCTCAAGATATTCAAAAAGTTCTTCTTGTTTTCCGTGTGCAACTGGACAAATAAAGTTACTATTGCTACAGGTGGTCTAAGAAAATCGACACTTCAAAAATTAAAATTCGGT
>VKHH01006330.1:0-21190 GCA_015144975.1 Epipyxis sp. PR26KG
GCACGCCTCCATCGCTACGCTCTTCCCACCAACCGGCGTGGGGCATCATCCCCTACTCGACCTACGGTCTCCGTTGCTTCGAGTTTTACAATTGAGGAGGATTTTTATGTGGAATTATACGGGTGGATTTCTACGGGTTTTTTCTGATTTTTCTCATATATATTTTCTTTTTTTATTTTTATTTTTCGGGTTTTATCCCTTATTTTTTCCCGTTAAATTTTATATATATATATATCATTTTTTATCTAGATATATATTTACCATTGAGGAGTGCCCATCTAACGGGTGTTGATGCATAGACAGAGTCTATGCAAATCAACACATACCATAAGCTTAGAAATTTTCATGTCGACTGGATGGACGGAGGAACGACGTACAGACAGTAGCACCGTAGTCCTCATTTTGAATGGAACCAATGTGAGCGTAGCTATAAAACCTAAATTATTACTCGAGGAAACTAATTTCATAAAATTGGTGAAAAATGTTGAATACATAAATGTTGATAGTTCATGTTGTAATTTATTATTTATCTCTGTAACAAATAAGTTAGTAATATTATTAATATTTGGTTTGTTGATGTGATAAATACAATAATATACATATACAGAATTCAAAATGTTGTGTGTATTCATAAATGCACGAGTATAATGTAATTGCCATGTACGAATAGCAAGTAATGATGAAGCAACTAGAAGCATCAGGTGTAGGTATAAGACGAAGTCAGCAACAAAAATTATCATACAGAGCAAGAGAATGATGAAGAATAATCAAATCGTCAAATGAAAATCCGGGGGTAATGCGTGTTGTATGATGGGAAAATATAGAGGGACTACAATGAACAAATGAGGATAAATAGGATACAAACCGTTGATGATCAGTGATACCAATACCGATGCCACCATCATGAAGAATATTATTAGTTGCGTTTTGATTTTTATAATTATTTATCAAAACTTTTTATGACATGATGATATTAAAATAATTGTTATCATTTTCATGGAGGGTGTGTAGTAATAAAGTAAATCTCAGCTTTTAAATAATGAATAGAAAAGTATTGTTGTTCTTTATTAGTAAAAACTAAATTAATTTATTATTATACTAAAAGTGCATTCATAATAGGTAGCGCACAATGGTGAGATAGTAAAGAATTAAAATTGTTTCGTGATAATTAAAATATTACTTATGAATGAATTTATTGAGTTTTGTTTATATAGTTGTCTAGATTGGTTGATTCATTCATTCATCAACTTATGATTTGTAAAAAAAAACTATTGCCTTGCCTTTCCTCTATATTTAGGTTTTAAGTTCGGAGCTAATCATTTTGCTAACTTTTATTGTTTTTTTTTAACTTTATATAAGTAATATAAAACGGCACTTCTTTTTAATGATCCAACGGATAAGTGGATACCGGTGTGTACCTTTTTTATTAATTTTTTAATTGTTGTTGTTGTTTACTGTAGTTATTATTGCGGCTAGTTACCAAGCTTCCACAAAGAAGAACTTGTCGCAATGGGCGATTCTGTTTCCACTTGGGATGAAGCATTCTTACAAGAATTGGTCAACACCAGAAATGAAAATGAAAAATTAGCTAGCCAAATTAAAGTACTAACAGATGAGAATTCATCCAAGAAGAAAGAAATAGAAAAGTTGAAATTAAAATTGGACCAATTGTACATTAAAATGCGTTCACAAGAAGAAATTGTCCAGCCTCCCTTTTCATATATGGATATGACGTTACAACTTGCTGAGAAAGACAAAGAAATAATTGCTTTAAAACAAAAGCTTTCATCTCAAAATGAAATCGATAAAATTCGAAAATTGGACTCAAAATTAATGGAGCCATTTGATAAACAAGTGAATAATAATGCTCGACCTGTAGAAGTTATGAATACAAGTCCTACAATGATTAGTATGTATGATCACAACACTGCCGTAGCTCAGCTATCAAATTCAATGCATCAATCAATCGATGTTTACGAAAAGAAATTAAATCATTTGCATCATATTCTTGAACAAAAAGAAGATATTATAGATCATTTAAGACGTGAAATGACAGATTGTTCCCGTTCGGAAAATCGCGCTTTAGAACAAATTGATCGAGTAAAATCCGAGTTTAGTCTACAGTTGGAGGAATCGCGTCGCCAGCAAAATATTAAATCTGAAATGAATGGAATTTATATTTCTCAATTGGAAAGTCTTCAACTTAAATTGGATGACGCCAATCAGCAAATAAACAAACTAAAAAATGAGAAATATTTTCATTCCCAAAACAATCAACTTCATTCAAATTCTAACAATCATACTGATAGGTTTTCATTGCATAATAATCAGAATCATTCGAAAAGCTTACAAGATTTGATTGAATTACAAGAATCTGATTTTGGCGTGAATATGTTTGATTCAATTGAAAATTCAGATCGGGCACTACTGGATGATTATGTGAAACAAGGATTCACCATCAAAGACGCTCACTTGATGATATTTGAACAAAAAATTGGATACAAAAATAATTCTTCCCCTAATAATAAACAGGTAATATCAATTAATAATTAATTTTAGATTAATAATAATTATTAATATTGTTAACTGATGTTTTTTTTAGCATTCAATTCAACGATATCAATCCAATCCTGATGTGCGTTCACCAACTCCGTCAACACCAACTCACGTGCGAAGAAGTTCCCATGGTAGTTTATCTAGTGGTCGAACAGACAATTCAAATAGTGTGACCGGTACTGAAGTTGATTTTAATTTGCTGATAGCGAAAGGTTATGATTATGAGTCTGCATTAAGGTTGGTTGCTTTAGCTAACAGTAACAATCAACAGGTATGTGATATTTTATTTATTTACAATACTGCACGATAAGCTCAATTCATATATTTTCATAGAATTTTGATGGTAATCGAAATCTTCGGAAAACATTGAGTGATCTTGGATTTAATCAACAAAATGATGAGTCCAGAAAAAGGATTGCCGAACATAATTCACCCATGAATGGCAGACCAACCAATCACTTGCAGCCGATTCGAGTAAGATACGAAAAATATATTTACTAAATAATTATATCAACTTATTGACATTTCTATTCCGTAGTTGAAAAGTGATCCCATCGAAGGAAATGGAATATCTTCCAATACCAATTCCTCTCGGGTCATATCACCTCATCGTAATGGAGCAATTTCAGGAATGCCTCAATATCCAAATAGTCCTTTTTCGGACAAGAATCGCAATATTATTGGCCAAAACGAAAAACGAACAACATTAAGTCATTCAATGACTTCAAGATACGTATCTCAGAATAATGCTGGAAGTAATCGACATACCAATGGTCCTCCGCCTTCTCAGATAATGATAACAACTACCGCTAAAGAGCAGTTACTCTGGGTAAGAGTGATATCTATTTTTAAAAATGTTTTATACTAATTTTAATGATTTGAAATCAAATGGTACAGGATGATCCAGCTTCTACACGATGTACATCCCTGTCCTCACTTACGGAACAAAATATTCAGATTCCATTTAATCATGAAAATCATACATTTAATCGTCCAATTAAAAGAACTTCTTCGTGGGATAGTGCAACTATGTACTCGCAACCATCTATGGCTGATCCAATTAATATTCATGAAAGTATTGGGCTTGAATTATTATTAGAGAAAGGCTACAATATCAATGAAGCAAATGCAATACTAACCCGTAATGCAAGTAAACAGAGAAATGAACAGAAACTGGTAACTCGAACAAATTCGCAATTAAGTGGATTTAAGTCAGCAAATGCTTCTCCAAGAAATATTCCAACAGGGCAACCTAATGCTGTTCATCTCGATAATTTCATAAATTCATTAAATAAAGATGAACCAAAAATATTATCTATGATGCAACAGGGCTATTCCCGTGAACAAGCCACTCGTATGTACTATCGGACTGTTATGTAACATCACTTTTATTCAATCTTTTTTAACATTACCTTCAACTGTGAATTTTATTTTTTTAATTTATAATTTAGTGGTATAATAAATCGTATTATTTTGATTTTGTATCTACTTTATCTTGCATCAATAAGCATATATGTTATCGAGATACTTCAATAATAGTAAAATATTATTTGACAATTACTTTGCTGTAAACTATGCAGGTATCTTTTTTTATACTTTTCACAATAATATAATCTTTTTTAATCAATCAAAAACAATTTTGAACTCGTGCATTTTCTCAGTTTAAGTATTACAGGAATAAATATCCTTTATATAGGCTTAAAAAGAAAAACTGAAGATCATTTTATTGTAATTTTATTTCAAAATTCTTTCAAAAGCCAATTAATCATAAATAAGCAATCTAAGGGAGGGGGCACTATTGTTTCATTTAGCCTGCTGACTGCCTTTTTGTCTCAATTTTTCCTCCTAAAAATAATAGTTAGATATTGATTATTGTGCAATAATTAGAGCTGAAATTAATTATATTTTAGGTTTAAATTACCTTCTTTTTACTTATTTTCTTTGGTTTTTTAACAAGAAATTGGCTTCTTTGTGAATTCACAAACCAAATTAACAAGCCTATCACAGAAAAAAATAAAACTACGAATCCAAATATGTAAATTGATGGATGAATTCCTCCAGAGTTACTTGCGGGTGTTTTATCACCACGAGATGGTTTTGAAGGGCGTTCATATGGATTGGGTTTGTAGTTTTGATCAGCTTCATCTAAAGGAGTAGATGATGATGAACCCCCTTCCTCATTTTCAGCACCTAATCCAACTGGAATATTATATTGTTGCAAGGCGATCTGTATCTCTCCTTTACAATCATTTGAGAGGTCTTTTTGTGACGTTAGAGCATCTTCTAATTCTTGACGACATCGTGGTTGAAGAACCTGTTATATATATAATATGTTAATTTTTATTTATATTATATGTTTATTTGTTGCATTAATTAACAATTAGCATGATATGACAGTTAAGATACTGTAACAAACTATCTTGGAGATAATTATTTTAACAGCTTTCTGGGAAATATTCAAGATGAATGAGTTTTTTTAGTTGATATTTACATCATAAAATGGAACAATTAAACGTATGATAGACTCAGTATTCTACGTTCGTTATTTAATGACGATAACCAATTCCAATGCATAAAATACACGATTCTGTGGAATTTCACACACAACAGCTATCAATTTATTGTTTTGCATTGACTATTGTAATATACTGTAAGAGTTCTTAATTGCATCAAGTGTTAGTTCTATTACCTGCAACAATGAATCAATTGAGTCCTTGTTTAACTGGATAGTTTGCTATGAAAATTTAAGGACATATATTATATATGCCAAATTTAAATACCAATAAAAATATTGAACCTGTACACTTTACCTGTTGAGGTTGAGATGTACCTATTTGAGCAAATATTAAAAAAATAATGGAGCTTGCAATAACACCAACACACGATAAATACATTATTTCCTTCAATTAGTATTTAGTTCAGTATCTACCGTATTAATTAATTATTTACTCTAATTTAGCGAGATATTTCTTGCAGCTGATGCAATAATTATTAGATCTCTTATGCTGTGACACAGATGCAATAATTATTAGATCTCTTCTGCTGTGACAAAAGAATTGTTCTTAACTGAAACTTTTATCCCTTCTTGTAGTATATGATGTATACATATAAAAAAGAGTAATAAAAAAGCGTAACAACCTAACGGTGCAATGTGTGTAGATTATATATACCGGGCGTAAGGGTGGCTTCGGAAACCTCCCCAAATGGTTGTTGTTATTATATATACCGGTAACCGGTAACTTACTGATCGATATTTATTATATTAATTATATTTATTTTTTACAGTGTTCCTCATCTTAAGTCAGAAACGGCTGAGTGTAGAGTAGTTCAAAATGTAACTAGTTTTTTTTAACGCATTTAAATAAAATATTGCAGGATAACTTTGAAAGATATTAAAATTTAACATCGAACTTATCCTGCAGATTTTTTTAAAAGTCAAAACTCGAAAAGTTATAACGGTTTCAAATTTGAGTAGTGGAACAAAAATGTGAGACTTGATTGAGTGAGAGAAAATCAATTTTAATGAAATATTTCACCTTAATTTATACAATACTCTCCTTTTTAATAAAAACTATGTGTTAATGTGCTCATATTGGCCGATGCCACCATCAAATAAGAAATCTAAAGCAGCCAAATTAAGGCTGATTGAAAAATCCAAAAATTCTAATATCAAATTGTTCGATGGATGTTGTGAAAATATTGATTATCATCACTCTTCTTATCAACAACTCAATCAGTAGATGATGATGCAGAGCAGCAACAAAATCTTGTTTTAGATGATTTTAGTAATGATGATAATGAGGAGGAGGAAGGAGTTGAATTTGTTCAAGTCGATGAAGATCGATGGGAGATTCTGAGTGATTTGCAAGAAGAAGATTGTATTGTAAACGTTGGCTACGATTCCGATGGCAATAGTGTTTATGATGATGATAATAGCGATTACGATGAAGATGAAAATGCTATTGATCAAAGAATTAGCATGGCATCTGAAGAAGCACGCTGGAATGAAGTTGGACAAAACTTTGGATCAAGAGCATTTGGAAATGGTGGAACAAGTCGAGCGACCTTCTACAGAAATGAAATAAAAAGAAAAAGAATTTTAGATATTGCATCAAAGAATCACAAATTACAAAAGTATTTTTAGAAATTAACAGTAGTAGTATTGATCCTAAACTTGATGAGTTGATTGATCAGATTTTGGAGGATAATGATATCGTCAACCAATCTGTTTACATTAATAATAATAATAGACCTTTGATTCTAATCGATAATAATAGTAATAAGAAATCTAAATACAACAAGATGTTGTCTAATATTAATGATTTGTATGCTACTCCGAATTTGATAAAGGCAATCAAGGCATTAGAAGAAAATGAAGCGAAAGTTGTTCGAAACACTTACAAAAATAAAATTAATTCCATTGAAGACAAATGGTATTATCTGCAAGCAATATCAATTTTGCGATATTTACAGTTGATTTCATCAAAGAATGGATCAAAAATGGAATCTTCAACTGCAGTTGCTTCTATTATATTCGGTAAGAGTAATCAAATTGATAGCTACAAAGCTAAACGTATTCGAAAATGGGCAGATCATTACCTAAACTGTATGTATTTGTGCTAATTATGTATGTATATATATGTATTATAAAATTATAAAATACGTTAAGTGACTTTAACGTTTTAAAGTTTGAGCGTATTACGTTAAATTAATTTTAAGTAAATTATATGAGACATTTCTGACTTAAGATGAGGAACACTGTAACAGTAAAAAAACGGAATTCCAGGAATTGTGAACTGCCGATGGTCAACAATATTTATTTGTACTGGAAATTTTCTCGAATTTTCTGATAGCTATAGCACGATTTTATTTCATCATATTTATTAAAAATAAATAATAGGATTGAATGCAGGATTGATGCCAGGGATACCAGGGATAAACAATACTTTTAGTGTTTTAGCTGGATTTCTTACGGTAGGAGCTATTGCATATGCGTATCATTATAAATCAAAGAAAAATAATGTAGGACACAAGAAACTAAAATTGTATTATTTTGATATGCCTGGAAGGGGTGAATCGATTCGTTTAGCTTGTGCATATTCTGGCATAGAGCTGGATGATGTTCGACTGAATGACACCCAATTTGCAGAATTAAAACAACAAGAAAAGCTGCCGTTTGGGCAACTTCCTGTTCTTGAGATCGACAATGAAGTTATTATTGCTCAAAGTGCAGCAATTTTGCGTTATATTGGGAAAATAGATGGATCCTTGTATCCTACTGATTATATTCAAGCAGCTATTGCCGATTCTATCGTTGATGCGGAGAAAGATTTAATTGCTGGTTTAACGGTATCAAGATTTAAAGGTAATTAATTACAAGCATGTCTTCATGTCTTAGAATCAATTTTAGCATTATTTGATATCGTCAAGTTGGTATTTATAGATTGTATGGGTTTCGAATCTGTTGACGACTCTTTGAATGCTAAAATTCGAAAGTCATTGAATGATGATGTGCTTCCTAGACACTTGCTTGAATTGGAGCTAATCGCTAAAAAATCAAAATCTGGTTGGATTGCTGGTGGTGAAAAACCAAGTATTGGTGACTTTATCTTAGTTCCACGCTTGCGTATGATAAGCTCTGGAGTTATTGAAGGAATATCAGTGGATATATTGGCGCCTTTCCCATATTTGAAGAATTTAATCCAGAAATTTTTCTCTGAACCATCGATTGCACATTATTATTCCAAGAGAAAGTAAATTTAATTCGCTAAGTAAGTCATGCACATTCGACTATATTGTTACAGATTTTTTACTAATAAGTGCTCAATAATTATTTAATTAAAATCAATATTTTATTTACGCTTGAATTAGAATCTCAAATTTATTTTCTTGTTGGATCAAGCAGTATTTCTAGTAAAGTCCTATATACGGTATGGTATTGATGTACTGAAATATTTAAAATATTTCTTGATTTAGCGATATTTAATAAACTAAAACTTCTTTTACTAACAAATTATGCATGTTCGTTTTACAATAATTTAAAACAATCCTTATGTAATACTCGCAATATATATCAAAATTGAAAGTGAAATACATTGTTTTCTGATACATTATCTTGCTGGTTTACTATCTTTTGATTTTATATTAAAAAAATATATTTGCTTTATAAACCTCATATAACAAATATTGTTCAACCATTGAATGACTTGATTTAGATTTGCAGTTTTTTCTCCGACAGGATGAGATTCTCTCTTCTTTCTCACTCGAGAAGATTAAGACTTAACTGTTAGTTTTGGTAATATTAATGATAAATAATCTTGAACAATAATTTTAATGTAATAAGAACTAATAATAGTATGATTAATATTTGAATGGGTGGTGCGAACAAAGACATGGATATGTTATGCATCAGCACTTGTTATAAACTACTAAAACTCAATTTCATCGCTTTACACTTCATATTATTTATTATTATGAAATTATTTATTGTAATTTACACTCAATGTAATTATTTATTTTATTTAAAGCCACAAAAATCTAAAAACTATACACACAGAATGAAAATATACCAATTAGGTTGTTTGTTTGATTGATTAATGAATGAAAAACAAATTTCTCTAAAATGGAAATTAGTTTTAAATCATCATCATTGGAATTCTTGATCAACATAAATATAACATAGTGACTTATATCAGATCTGGTACAGATCTTCTGCCCCCACTTCCACCCATCAGGAATTATCCCCCCCCATCAGCAATAGATGCTTAGATTGTACGTATATCCAATATCGATACGGAGGGATATCATAATCCCAGCATCCAACTGTAGAGTACTTGAATTTGTGAAAGGTCTTTATTATCAATGTCGTCGTTCACTCAATATAGCAAGTATGATTTACCATGGAAAGAAATTGAAGTCATGCTGGAGTCAGTCCATGGCAAAGTTCATGGTTTGGACACTGATGATGAAGAATATCATAGTATAGTTAGCTTGTGGCAAAATCAATTGGAACAAAATCAATTGGAAAATTCAGAATCTACTTTTAATAAAACAGACAAGACTCAAACTATTGATAGAGGAGTCAAATGGTATAGATTGGCATACGATTATTGGGAAAATGAAGCTAATTGTCCTTTATCTGATGATGGGGTAATTTTTTTATTATAATTTTGTGAAACGTATTTATAGTTAATGTACAGTATTATAATTACTTTTCACAAGGTTTTAGGAGGCTATGGTAAGTTAACGCCAATAGATGTTAGAGACTCCAATTTATTTTTAGATGAGTTATCTCTTCAATTTCCTTCGTTGCAATTTGAAAGAGCAGCTGATTGTGGTGCTGGGATTGGAAGGGTTTCTAAGTTCTTTTTGCTGTATCGTTTTTCAAAAGTTGATTTGATAGAGCAAAGTCCACGCTTATTAGCAGCAGCACACGAATATATAGGAGAAGATAGTAAGCGAATTTCTTGCATCATTCAAGGATTACAGGTGAATTCTTTTGGTTTAGTTGTTATATGAAATGAATTATTCATTCATGTGCTTATGTTGCACAAATGTGTAGGATTTTGTTCCTGTTGAAGGTATCTATGATGTGATCTGGATTCAATGGGTGATTGGTCATCTTCACGATAATGATTTTATTCAATTTTTTCGACGATGTGCAAAAGGATTGAAACCTGGTGGTATAATTATTTTGAAGGATAATGTTTCAGGATTGACGAAAAATAGTTGGACTTTTATGCTTGATAAAACAGATTCAAGTGTTGCAAGACATATCGACTATACTAATTTATTGTTTCAACTTGCTGGAATGAAAGTACTCAAACAAACTGTGCAACGTGATTTTCCTTCGGAATTATTTCCTGTTGTAATGTCAGCAATTGTGCCGTTAGAATCGATGCTCTCTTCTGCATGATGAATGATTTTTGCTTCTTAAAGAATTTTAGAGTAAAATTAATGTAATACTCATTTGCTATTCCACAGATAAATAAGTTTAACATTTTTGAGTGGTGAATCGTTAATTATGCAATTAATTGAATAAAAACTTTGAGAAGTATAATTAATAATTTATTTTTAACTCTATTGTTTTTTTAAACTTTGTATGACCCATTTAACACTTTGCAAGAAATAATTTATTTAAGTTTTGTTCATTTTGAAGTTCATATATATGAACAGCTATTACTATAATAGTTGAAAAATATTAAGATACTGATCTTTCCATGGTACCCATCGTGTTGCAGATTAACAACACTAGAAATGCGCATTTTAAGGAAGCCATGAAAGCATGGATAATAATCGATAAATCGTACTAGATAGGTTAGCATTGAGAAAGAAATTATAAAAAACAGTGAGTGAATACGTCACATACGCCATGTAACTCTTAATAGATTGAACTCAACATAAGTAATATACTGCATATGAACTCTAATTTTTATAATATTATTCACAAAATTATTTTTGAACTATTATCAACATTTATTATTTATTTCTTATTTTCATTGACGGTATCTTTATCATTTTTGGAAGACTTAAACAATCCAGAAACTGATTTGAAAAAATTTCCAATAACATCAGCCTCTGGATCTTCATAACCTATAAAATTTGAAATCGAAAATAGATTTCAGCATTCCAAATAAGAGGTGAGATAATATTCTATTACCTCTTTCTGCATAAGGAAGTCGCAAATCAAACCGCTCTCCTAAGGAGAAAATACGTGCGAAACATCATAATTAAAGTTGTTATAATTATTCAGTAAGAATCATACCATTATCATATTTTGGTATTCCTATTGGATTTATTGGAATAACTATGTTAAGACCGAGTTTGCTGTCTTTACGATCCGGTTCAGACTCATATCCTAATGGCTTTATATTACCTTAAAAATTATCACAACATACAGTAAACACGCTATTTATCTTATCAAATATACAGCTGTCAATAACCTTTGGATTTTTCATTTTTCCATTTTGATAACGGATCATCCTTATCATCTGATCTTGCCCAAAGATTTTTAGTTGCATCTTTCGTTGCTTGCATACGTTTTTCATCAACTTTGTTAAAATACTCTTGCATTTTGCTCTTACTTTTTCTCCTTGCCAATATTTCTTGTTGAATTCTATATTGCTCCTCACGTTGTTGTTCTTTGTTATTATTTGAATTTTTTAAAACAAATATTTCCATGCGATGAATTATAGATTTAGAGCCACCAGTCTTGAAACAATCTCTTACGAAGAAAAAATTCAGTGCCATGAATACCAATAATATGACAGAATTTGTCATTTGTTAAAAGTTTAGATGATGGCAAATTTACAGGGTTAAACGATAAAATTATATCTTTATTTATTTATTTACTTGTATTGGAAAGCATAAATTATAAGTTTGAATTGTAATTAGTTAAAAGGGAAACAATCCAAACGATAAAATAATCAAATGATGAATGCAATTGCTAGAATTTCAATTGTTTCGGTGATTATTAACTGTTTAACTGTTGAATATCATATTTACCGGTATCTGTAATAATATTTTTGTCCGTTTCGCAAGTAGCATATTTCATTGCAATTATTTAAAACACATCAGTATCATTTTACTATTCCGTGTTTAAGTGTAGCTTTTGTTCACAGATTTTCAAATAATTTGTTGCAAAACACAGCGCCCCTAAGTTACTGTATATATATCTATATATCTATATTCTCCCAAATAAAGCTGCTTCTAAAATTAAATGTTTTGTGCAATTAATAATAAAATGATGATAGACTGTTATGATCAGTAGATGATCTTATTAGTTTTGCAATAAGAGTTAGTTTTGTGATCAATAATCAATAATAGACTTTTTATTAAAAGATTTCCTGAATAAAAATATTTTTGTTTTGTGAAAAAAGGTATAAGAATTGTTGATTGAGTCTGGCACATCCGTTTGAAGAACCATTTTAAAGAAATCACATAATTAACTTATTACATAACACCCATAAAAATGAGACTATACCCCCCCCCTGCCACTGTATAAATATATAATAATAACTTAGATGTTTTGTTTATAACGACTCCTTAAACTGGAACCCCTTAAATTAAATAAAAATAAATATAACTATGCCAATCTATTTATCCTTTCCAAACAAACCCCTTCGAGGGCTTTCCAAGCCAATTGAATATTACTATATATATAACTCAATTGATTCAACTCATGCTAATTATGATAACAAAAATAAAATATCCTATAACAATTCCAACATTTATATTAATCAATTATTACTATATATATATCGGGGGGCTAAAATAGAAATTTTAAAATTATTGAAGAAAAAAACAATTGAGACTACCAATAATAAAACATTTTATTAGGTTTAATAAATTAACTGATTAAATCCATACGAAATGCTATCTGTACTTGAAGAAATTGATCGTACAATTTTCATATTAGATTCTTGTGTCAATATTTTACGACTTTGATTCACCGCATATTCAAATCTTGCAGCATCATTATATAATTGGAATTCAATACCCCATATTCTTTGATCAGCATGATGTAAATACACAGAAAATGATACAGAATTCATATCTCTCGCAAATACTGCATTGGCTTCACTTATATCTGATATAAAGCGAGGATTCGCATCACCATAATATTGAAAAAACATTAACTTAAGATTATGTAAACATAACCAATATTTTGATGTTCTTGTTCCAGTTGATGAAGGTTGACTAACTATTCCTAGACTTGAGTTTTGTTTCTTTTTATTTATAACACTAATTTCTGATGTTCGTTTCAGAACATCTAAAGGTGGAGCAAATGCTAACACACAATATGAAAATATTGGATTAAACGGTTGATATCTGACAATCGCCTCCGATTCTCGTTGAAGATATCGATTCATGTTACTTAGCAGTTGATGTTTGGTAGGAGAATGAGGAGTGGTTGGTATAGTCAAACTTGGCGCGTTGATTGTTGTTGGATTATTTGATGAATTATAAATATAATTCAATCCATGATCAACACCACCCTTCAGTTCCATTGGTATGTACTGTATTAAATATAAGACAAAATATCGATGAGCTTATAGATAGTATAATATATATAGTGATAATGCTAATATCATACTAGACCATTATATGTAGATTCAGAGATACTGAGTATAAATAAAACAATATTCACAAATATGATTGTTAATAGAACTATTTGATAGAGCGAAATTCAAAGCATGAGACTTAATATATTTTATCATATTTTCAATTCATTCATCAAATTTTAGAAAACAACGGGAGAACATAAAGAAGGTATAGCTGAACGATTTGGTAAAGGAACTGACTGTTATTAAATTTGGAAACATTAACCATCCTAACTACGTTTGCGGCAAGTATGACATTCGCTATGTTCTCTCGTCTAATGGTAGAATTATTTTTTATTTATTTTGTCATTTATAATAACATCTCAATACCATATTGAAAACTGTATGTTATAAAATTCAAAATATGATTTCTAATAGCAAAAAACTCTTTTGCTTTTAAATTTCTCTATTACAGGTATACCACTCTTTCGTTTAGATGAAAAAACATACCTTGATTTTGTCTGTCATTTTAAGATGATATGTTTGTTTATTCAATGAATTAATAGCATCTTTCATGATGAGATGTGATTGACCAATCACACTAAATGTTTGACTGTGATGGTCTTCCTTCAAAGCAAATGTGAATATTAAAGTCATAAAATTGTTAACTCCAGGAATTAAGAATTTTTCATGAAAAACATCCGGCCCAGCCTTATCAAAACGAAATAAATGAGTGTTTTTGGATGTGTCTACGCCACTGATAATGACCAATCCACTGTCACCACACCAACTAGGCAGATCAATAAATTCAACTTCAACAACTCGATATTGATTGATTCTCCATTTATTGAACTTACTCCTTGCGGTGAAGCTATAATAATAATATTGACAATATTAACAAATATTTAGAAAATAATAAATGATAATCGATCAATAATATGTTGGATTACATTATTCTGAAAATAAATATAAAAGTCTAATGGAAACGAACCATCTTATCATTGCTTGTAATTTTATAACTGCCGTTTTCTTTCTTTTTAGTCTAATTTTTTCAATATAAATTAAAAATCTTGTCTTTATTAATTCACTGCAAATTCTTTCGATATTCTTTTCCCTTAATTTTGTTATAACATCTTCGTAATATTTATAATCCTCACGAATTGTTTCTTCACAGTTAGAACAATAAAATGAATTTTTATCAATTGTAAAAGCGGCACTTGATGGACGTAATAAATTTAGAGATTTTTGCATAAAATTGATACTGTTTTCGTCTTCTTGATTGATAATTTCATCGACTGTCTTATTTTTGTCAACACACGCAGAATGAAAAATAACATCACATGTTTTACATACTATACAATCTGTCAACGCAGGTAAGCTGCAAATTGAACACAATGTTTGTGATACCCAATGCTTTTGCCATTCGTTTTGATGTTTCGGTATTTTCAGATTGTCTAACGATAGTTTGGAAGATGGTAATGCGTTTTTTACATCCTTATCATGATTAATTTCTTCCTTGGTAAAAATAGCCCCATCAAATGTTGTATTTGTTTTTGTAAAATTTCTCTCTTCACGACTTAACAGAGCTTTGCGATTTAATTCTTGAGCACGCGATTGAAATATATCAACCCATTTAACATCTCGCTTGTTGATTCTTTGTAAACTCATACTTATAATTTCAACAATAATAGGAATATCAGCAGCAGGGACTTAAAACAAAAAGAGTATAAATGCTACAGTACAAATAATATTAAAATTAAAATATAAAGTACCGAATATAAAATGATAAAAAAGAAAAAAAGAAAAAAAAACTGCTCTCTCGAAAAAAAAAATCAGTTGGGTTTTTTGGATTTTCACTGTTATACGTACTCTTATGAAATAAAGGCTCTCTCGTAGTGTTGTACAATGTGTCAGCTCACAGTATGTTGCATCATTTGTTCATTTATTTATTTATCGTATATTTATTTATTTATTTAATGAAACCGTTAGATTCCCCTTCTGCCACTCTATTATGAGAGTATAATAATAGATGTTTTGTTTATAATGAGCCCTTAAATTGAAACTCCTTTAAATTAAATAAATATACCAATCTATTTATCTCCAAGCCCCTTCGAGCCTAGGGCTTTCCAAGCCAATTGAATAACTCAATTGATTCAACTCATATGTAAATAGCTAATTATGATAACAAAAATAAAATATTCTATAAAAGTTCCATCATTTAAATTGATCAATTATTACTATATTTATCTATTTATATCAAACTAATAATATATATATATATTATATACTATATTGATAAAAACAGTCCTTGGGTTGAATTATTTTATTAGGGGAGTGTTATTTAATTTATTTCAACAGAAGCAGCAGGTATTATTTTGAAGTTTCATTATTCCAAGATTCCATCTTCCAAGCTAGAGAATCATAGTTAGTGTGCAATGCATTCATAACTCATATGTATGTAAAAAATCAAATAAAAATATATCTACTTGTAATATCAATCCCTAAATATCATATTATCGTAATACAACTGTTTATTATTACTAATAAGTCGTTTTATTTTGTAAGAGTAAGATTAAACAACAATAACATACGATATATATCCACCAATCAATTTACTAAAATATAATTTACAACTAATTCACAATTACATAATTCAAGTCTTGCATAATAAAATATAATTTGTGTGTCTTAATGACCTCATCAATCAAATGAAAATCGTACACATTCAATGATATTCATTTGTTTGCAAATAACATTTCAACATCATGAGTCGTATTAAGGGGATATTTCGAGCTGCTGTATGTTTTTGGAAATGGTAAGTAATCTTCAATTCTTTGAAGCTCATCTCGTAAGCTATTAAGAGAAAAGAAATGAATTAAATTAAAAATAATAGAATATTATCATAATAAAATTATTATTTACATATATTATATTATTACAATTATAACCACAGTGAATAATTGTTTCATATAAATATTATCATTTTTTAATATTACCTTTTCAGTTCTGATGTAATTCTAGTTGGATTGATAAGATTAATTTGTGGTTCAATCAAATTATTTTCTTTTTCGATTTTTTCTTCATTTACATTTTTTGTATCATTCAGCATATTAAAATGTAATCCTTTAAATTTATCGTTCATAAAATTTTCCGATTTATATTCAGAAAATGAAATTGGTATTGCTGTGATTTTATCTTCATTCTCAATGGTAACATTATTTTCATCTATAAAATCAATATTTATGGTACCTGTTGGTACAACTCTTGCTTTTATTGCATTAATTCTTGTAATAACATTATTCAAAACAGAGGATGAAGTTGATGATTTGTTTGAATCTGTTGGTAAAATATTTATTATATTATCTGACAAATTTCTATTCATATCATATTTATCATGTTGAACAATATCAATATTATTTTCAACAAGAATTTCATTATTATCATTATTATTATTATTATACTTTAAATTATTTTCTTGTTTATAATATCGATATTCTACTGGTAATTCCATCAAAATTTGTTCTAATTTTGCACTTCTATCTCTTTCTTTTTGTAATGCATCTAATACTGCCATTGAAACATTTTCTTTTGCTTTTTTCAAATTGATAATAAATAATTCAGCAGCTGCTTTTTGATTACGTTCCATTTGATATTTTTTTGTTAATTCTCTTGTTACTTTCATAGTTTGTTTTAATGCTTCTAATGATTCATTTCTTTCATAAATTATCATTTTAAAATTATTTTTTAATTCATTATTTTCTTCATTACTTTTATTATGTTCATTAAATAAATCTTGATATAATTTATTAATTTGATTTAATTTATTCAAATTAATATTATTTTCATTTTTTAATTGTTCATTTTCATAACTAATAATATTCAGTTTTTGTTTATAATTCAATAATTCTTGTTGATTAATTTCCATTTTCTTTAATTTTTCTATTAATTCTTGATTTTCATTTTTTAATTGACGAAATTCATTTTCAATTTTTTGATTGTTTAATGAATGGACATTTTCATAATAAGAAATTGATTCTTGTAATCCTGATAATCTAGATAATGCTTCAGATCGTTCATGTTCTAAAATAGGGACTAATTCTGATAGCTGATTAATACGATTATCTTTTTCAATTATTTTTTCATTATATTGTAATTCTAATTCAATTTTATTTGATGAGAAATTTTCAATTTTAATTAATAATAATGATATTTGTTCATCTTTATTGTGTATTTCATTAGCATATTTCTTGATTTCTTCTTCAAGATTTAATCGGGTTTCATTCATTTCATTTATTATTCCAGTAAGATTATTATTTTCTTCAATTAATTTTGAGTGATTTGTTCTATACTCATTTAATTCAACAGTCATTGTGTCAAATTCTTTAGTAGCATCTGCTAATGATAGTGTTAAACTATGATTATCTGTTTGTTTTTTTCCAAGTTCATAGTATAATGATCGCATAATTTCACGTGAATTATCATTTTCTGGATGATTCAAATTTGAGAATTCGTATTTATTTTTTATATTAATTGTTCTGTGTAGAATTTCTAATTCTCTTCGTAAACAATCAACATCTCTTTCTTTATCTAACATCTGTCCTTTCAAAATACTTATTTCTTTTATAAATTCATGATTACTGGATTGCAGTAAATCAATTTTATTGCTTAATTTTGGAACAACATTGGAATCACTATTGCATATATCTAATAATTCGTCGTGTACAGCTTTGATTTTACCATATCCATTTTGTAAAGATTTCTTATCAGTTTTAATCTTTTCATATGAAGCACTCAGTAATTTTATATCCCTCTATTTATGAAATATTATTAATACTACGTTAAGATTAATAATGCAATATAAACAGATTAGGCCACCTTATCGGTGTAATACATTTCTTTACCTGTTGATTACTAATAATAGTGCGTAATGATTGTAATTCTCTTCCCATAGTGTCATTTTTCAAACTTTTCCGTTCAACTTCTTTGTATAACTGTTCACTATACGCCTTTAATTGCATAACAAGCTTCAAGCTAACATTTTCATTTCCTCCTTTCGATACTATACATTTACTATTTTCTTTTTTTGATAAATTGATCATACTTGCCCCAATATCACTGTTATTGTGCGCAATCGAAGTGAATGCAGTTGTTTTAATTAATTTTGAAGAATCCATAGCAGTATGACTGTATGTGCAAAGTCTCAAGTCTTGTTGTGCTGCTGCTTTGCTGTTGTGCTACAACTTTCTAGTTCTATCGAATTATTACTACTTGATAATTACTGGTTACTGACAAAAACCAGTAATTAAAGTGAAAATAAATAAAGGCTTCCAGAATAATTATTCATACTATGTAACTCTTATTTGTTTTAACAATTTGTTTTTTTTTACAAAATGAATCAATGAATGAACGAATGAAAAAATAACGGACGCTTTTTAAAGGGGGGCTGTGTACAATATACGATTTTTTTCTGTGGTACTAAAGTATAATCATTACCGATAGTAGCAGATATTTCAATTATTTTTAAAAAGCAAGGTTGTTGTGGTGCATTATCGCAATCCAAACTTATAGTCAAGTACGTCCAATAATATTATTTTATCTCACTAGATACCACTTCTATCTATTTGCTAGCAGCAATAAAATTCGATTTTGTATAATAAACTTAGCTTAAAATTAGTTTTTTCAATTTAATGTAATCATATCCATCTGGAGCATCATTCAGATAGTTCCTTTGCAACTGTCGGTTTTTACTGATTTTTAGCATCATTGAGTGCATTTCATTATTTTGATTAATTATATCTCTCGCGATTGGATTATTTATTTGCAGATTTTCAACTTGTTTGATAGATTCCAATGATCTCTCATAATGATATGTATGCTTGAGTCCAGTTCGATGAACATGATCTAAAATTAAAACTTCTCCAGGTGGTAGAGAGTGCGCCTTAAAAAATAAACTGAGATCCACTTTCTTTTTTCTCATTTCAATCCACGCGTGAGAAAACATAATATTATCTGTCCCGTCTGTTGAATATCCAATAATAGGTTTAAGTTCGATTCCGAAACTTTCCTCTAACAGGACCGATGTTAAAAATGCCAATCGATAACAGCCTCCGACAATAGCGGATGGAAGAACAAAACGATCAAAGATTTGATGTGAAATATCAAGAACAATTTGCTGATCGTGTATAAGTTCTTTTCGATATAACGATAAAGAATCATCACCACCAATTGTTGCAGTCAAATGAGAAAATTGGTAACCGCATTTTAGAATAAATGAATCCATTAGTATGGAGCAATAATACAGAAAGTAGAAGAAATAATTAGAAACCCTCCAATTTTCGAAATGCATTTAAAATAAAAGAGTTTTTAAATGGAAGTGTTGTTCTGTGATCTGTGGTTCATGATTCATGTAGCATAATCAAATTATTTTAGCCTTCAAATTTACTTACTTACAGTACTTCTTATGGTTTCATTCTACAGCAGTAATGTTGATATGAGTTTTTGATACTTTGGCTTTTTTCACAAAGACTCGAATTGTTTTGTAATTTTTGTTTTAAAAGAAAGCTTTTACTTAACTTTATACCCAAATCAACAAATCAAGGGTTAATTTTAGAGCTCCTAAAAGTTTGTTTTTTAAAAGTTTGAGTGTAATTCGAGACGCAAAGCGTCGAAAATACAAGAGAACTATAAAGAAACAAACTGAGAAGTGTTACAATTAACTCAATTATCGAATAATGACGTTTCAAATTATCTATAATATCAAATCTATAATAATATAATAATAATCTATAATAATATATGGGGTGCCAAACCCACCAGAAATTTTGTGAAAAACGTTTCTGAGAAAAAAAATCACACTGTCCCGTCCGGCAGTTCAATCCTGGCATCTCTTATTATTACAACAACAATGAAATACTACTACTACTACTACTACTACTGCTACTAACACCTGCTACCTACCTCTGCACACTAACAAGAGCGATGATTGATGATGATGATGCAAATTTAACAAATGATTTCCTTTCGCAAGATGATCAAATCATTAAAGATAAATTGGATGAATTTCGACGTTTGAGAATAAAGTGGGTAAAGATAGCAAATCTTATAAATGTAACTGTTCGACGATTAGAACGTTGGAGAGAACGATATTCCTACACCGATCCTCGCTTCACAGTGGATAATAATCAACTGGACAACATAATTTCGAACCATGCTATTGGACATCCAAACACGGGTATAGTTTCAATGCAATCCAAATTAGCGAGAGAAAACTATGTGGTTACGCGTGAACGGGTACGATCATCTTTAAAAAGAATCAATCCTCAAGAGTCTGAAAATCGAAAGAGAACAACTACAACTAGAAGAGTTTACAACGTAGCTGGTCCTCATCATTTATGGCACATGGATGGAAATCACAAGTTAATATTGTTCAATTTGGTAATACATGGTGCAATAGACGGATTTTCTCGTGCTTGCGTTTTTTTGAGCTGTGGTGATAACAATGAGTCGACAACAGTCGTCTCGCTATACAAAGGTGCTGTGACTGAATATGGTTGTCCTTCCAGGCTTCGTACTGATCATGGTGGAGAAAATGT
>VKHH01006331.1:0-21182 GCA_015144975.1 Epipyxis sp. PR26KG
TGCTATGGAAACATTTTCGATGTCCTGCATCCGATTTTCAATGGAAACAACGCGCTCATAAACAATCTGCAAGAGATGATTGGCTAATATTTATTTAACGAAACAAAAACACTCATAAGATAAAAATTGTAATGTAAACAAAACAATTTCTTACCTCCAATTCAAAGCACACTTCACATTTCAAATGCCGTTTATCAAACGGGAAATGCTCTAAACAACTGTGGCAATCTTGATGCCTAGCCATATTTACAAATAAGAAATAGGGTTATGATAAAAATAAAATATTCTATCCCGTATCGTTAGGAGTTATAAAGTGATACCCCAACACTAACTTTACTCATCATTTACATATACAGAGGTACAGAGGCAGAGGGGCACATTTTTGTTGTTGGGGGGGGGAGTGCTAAGGATGGGACGTTACTTAGCGGTGGGTATATATTATATATAAGCGGTGAAAGAAAAAGTCACAACAATAATTATTTTAAAATAACACTGAATTGTATACAGTATCTGCTGTTGATTCCGTATCGTTTATTTTAGCGTACTTTATTGCAGAACGAGTTAGAATTTCCTGCAAATATTTTTGTATACTGTATCAGTTTTTCTTTTTTCGTATACAATCATTCAATCAGTATATTTTATTTTAGCATTTCCGTGTGTTATACAATAGCTACAGAAACGTCGTCAACGATTTTGTAGCAATGATTAACAATCTACCAGTACAGGTACAGATTCCAATTACAAACACAAACCCCACAGAAACGAATAATCAGTCAAAGAAAGACAAGTTGCTTGAAGTGTTAAATACAATTAATGTTCCTCCATGGGATGCTGCTGAAGTACAAAAGAGAATGGATGAAAATGTGTTATTATTAAAGGGTAAGATTTACAATATTTTTATATGGTTGCTAAATTAGCGCGTGCAGTGTTATTACTTTAACTTACTTAAATAACTTTATTTTATATTTAAATCAAGCAAAAGTTTAAGACTTGTAACTTTTATTTATTACATATTAAGAATGGTCTGAGCTGCTTGATCACACCGAGAAATTAAAAGTTGAAAACATAACTCAACAAGAAATTGTAAGGCATCATTTGCTTCGTAAGGTAATTATTTTCTTGGATATTAAATAAGAATAAGTTAAATTTGAACCAATCTTTATTTTACTAATAATTATGAAGTATATTCTCATCAAATGATTTATTTTACAGAAATTGCATGAAAATCTGGGACTTTTAGCAAAAATTGCTCAAAATCAAATGAAACAAGCCAAGGAGAAAAAGACAAATGCCGATTCATCAATTTTTAATAACATTAAAACACAAAATGAGACAGGAAAACATGAACTAATATCAACAACAAATAATCTAGAATCAAGTTTAAAAGTCACTGCTCCCTTTACTAATAATAGTAATAATGCAATTAATTCTCAACAGGATGCATCGATACCAATGAATGTTGAATAATGGTTAATAAACAACTTATTTGAGTTTATTCTATATTTTCGTGTAATAATTATAAAATTTCTTGTAAAAATTATATAGTATATTATCTTAAAGAATCACATCAACTTTCCAAATGATTATTTTGGTAGTAAAATATCTGATTTCTCACAAACATATCAACATCAACTATTATTAAATGAAGATACCATATATAAATATAGTAATTTTATCTATTGATTATATATCTTTAATATTAACGAAATTGAAAAAAAATCAAGTTCAGACAATGGATGCTACCCTAAAATAAAATATCAGACCATTGAAATAAATTTTGTATCAGTTTGTATATATTTTTTAATTCTTAACTAAACATAACCATAATAACAATATTAAAACAATTCCAATTCAAAGATTAATGACAATTATTTCAAATGACATATAACTATTAATAACAAGTTAAATAATAATTATATTAATATCACATTAATGTAAAATTAATATAAAAAAAATATTATTAGTATCCTTTCTGTTTATTTTATTTGGATTATTCTTGGGCACTTATACAATATTTTTATATTTGTATTATGGTTTTTCAAGGAGCTGTTTCGAATGGATTTTTGTCTAAATCAGTTAAACTTCTTCTTAAATCAGTCATTTTTCTACCAAATTTATCATTCACATTTCTCACAGAATAAGCATCATTAATACTTTGAATTTTTTTACTTTTATTTTGATGAATTTCTTCTACATTTGAATTAATGAATTGTTTCATATTTTCAAACATGATTTCAGAATTTAAGACTTCTAATGAGTTTGACATATTTCCTTGATTGCTTATTAACTGTAATATAGATAATTTTATAATTAATAATAATGACTTTAAAATAGTAATAATAATAACAATAATAATAATAGTAATAGTAATAACAATAATAATGATAATAATAATAATACTGTTAAAATAAGTGAAATTTTACCTGGTATCCGAACATACTCATTAAACCATGACAATGTTGTTGAATAACAGCAATATCTTTTTCATTCATTATTGATAAAGATTTTCCTATTTTTCCCTATTCATAATACAATAAAACATCAAAAATAATATAAATATTAAGTTATGCCAGTATAAAATAACATAATAAAACAATCCGTCATATTCATCAAGCAATACAAATAATGAATTTATTAAATTAAAAATAATATAAAAATGATCTTACTTGTTTTGGTTTATATCCAGGACCATGAGTGTTCTCATGTATATTGACTAATTGGTTTTTTTCATGTTGAATGATCATTTCTTTTATCTTCTCTGGTATCGACCGATTAAGAATGCATGGTATTATTCCATCTTTCATAAAATTCAAAACTTGAAGTTGAGTATTCTATAGATATCATTATTAGAATATAAAAATAATCATTTGAAATTAATAATATCATAATTCATTATTCGTCTTATTATACCTACCAAAGGTTGAAGTAATAAATCTTCATATCTTAGAAATATAGTATCGATAAGAGATGAACGATTAATCCAATATTCATGAAATTGTTGCTATTAAATAGAAAAATAGGAGATAAATTTATCTTTATTATTTTCTATTATTTTCTTTAATTTTCAATAAATTGAAATGATTAATATTAATTGATAATAACTTACCCAAATTAATGCTTCATTTTTAACAAAATCATGCCATACATTCTCTAGTGTGGCAAATGCCTACGAGAAAATAATATTAAATTTACAAACATTATCCAATCACTCTAATGTAGAATATGGGATAAGATAAATTTATCATATAATACAAAAATTAATAATACAATATTTATGTTACCTTCTCTGATAATCTTTTGTCATGTGTATTAGTCATCCCCATGTGAAAATAAGATTCAATCGCATCGAATGGATTTCTAACTAATACAATTACTTTTGAAACATTAAATCTTATATATCCTAAACGTTCTGGATAATGAGATTTAACCACCCATACTGATTTATCAGTTATACCTTCACCTTGATATCCAAACCGAAGTAAACTTGCTGATAAAGTACGATTTGGCCTACTATCACTACCAGTCACAATTCCAGTGATATCTTCTATTATCCTACGCATAAAGGAATTTCCAGATCTAGGATAACTTACCAATAATATTCGGTCATGTGATGAATATTTACTCAGGAATCTGCTTTTGATAAGGTTATCATTTTTCAAAGATTGTTTCACAAAAACCAATAGATTTCGTTGTCTCAGAAACATCACAAATGCACTTTTGTTCGTTGAACCCAATGCATATAATTCCTTATATGTAAGGAAAGACAAAATACACGATAGTTCTGACCATGAAAGAATAGGAAATACTAATTGTATGAGGGACATTTTAAATCAATTAATCTCTTAATTTAATATAACTTAAATTTATATAAACTTCTCAGTTGATGATTATCTCTAACTATTAACCATTTGAAATACTTCTACAAATTGTATAATTACACGGTACATCTGTCTGTACATTACCGTAATCTCAATCAATAATAAATAATTCAATAATCTAAACGTCAATTATTTGAATACCAGCATCCTGTAGCCAACTTTCTCAGCAAATCAAACATTGATGAGTATATATTATGAAGATTTTTTAATTATAAATTACAGTCAGTATTAACTGCTGAATGAATGAATTAATGAATGAATTAATAGGAATTAACTGAGCAAATCAAAACAGTTCAACTAAACAAGAGGAAAAAGCTAAAAAACATAACAATTGAATGAATGAATGAATGAATGAATGAATGAATGAACAAATAATTTCCGTTACACCGGTGGTGTATTTTACATCACATATTTAAAATAAAACTTAATGATTTATAACTATTTATTGATTGATGTATTTGATTCAAATAGAATAATGAATCAGTTGTGAAGTGCTGCTTAATAAAATTGCAGAGGTTGAGTAAAATAGCAAAATAATAAAATAGTACAGTTGTAATAAATTGTGTAAAATTATGTCTAACGGAAAAAAACATGCTGAGGTTGTTTCAATTGAGCAAGCGAGAATACATGATCTATTTAACATTGCATATTTGTCCACTGTTGTGATGATTGATTTGTGTTATCTTGTTCTTACGACAGATTTAACTCTTCTTGGAACTGACTTGATTGGCGCTTTTCCAATTGGTCGAAGATTGTCTTCATTATTAATGGTGATATTTGTACTGTATCTTGTTATAGATTCAATATGGATTATAATCATCCCCTCGTGTGTTTATGCAAAGCCTAGAGATTTATTAATTCACCATGGTTTCACGGCACTTTTAGTTGTTCCCCCTTATCTATATCCTCAATATTCGTGGCATATGGCGATTTGCGTTGCAGTTGAAATGAATACTTTATTTATGACTTGTAGAAGAAACTGCACAAAAGATAGTTTACTGTATCATCTTTTCGAAATTTTGTTTTACTCTTCTTGGTTTTTGTTTCGATTAATATTATTCCCATTACTCTGTGTTTTCTTTTCCATGGAATATTTACGCTATTCCCGAGTGGTCGATTCATATGTTAATATCATATTAGTTGCTCCTTTGTTACAGACACTTCTGACATTAATGAGTTTCATTTGGACTTACCAAATGATGAAGAAAATGATGTTTCACGAAAAAAACAAAAACAAATAAGATTTTAAAGTCAATATTCACACATAGTATGATATAGGGTGAAATGTTAAATGATAAGATTGTGTTTGAAAAGTAATAATTGCGTTTGAAGTATTCTATTCTATATAATATTTAAAAACAATTCTATTCTATAAACAATTTCTATATTTACATATTACAGAAATAATGTAACTTTTTACAAAAACTGAACAATCTAAAATCAATAATATTTTAGTCTTGATGAAATAGTAAGAGAATAAATATAATTTAATAAGAAAATAAGAAAGAATTGGTCAAAATAAGAAAATTGTATGATTTAAATTCATGAATAAATGATAAAATATAACATTCAATTGTTGCTAATCATGATTTCTTTTGCAGATGCTTTTCAAATCTTACAGATTCCAGCTTTATATCAATGTTAATAGTTGTAATTTCTCCATTTAGTCTTACCAATCCATCTTTTGCACCATTTGGTTTAGTGACATATCTGCATCTGGTAAGTGATACTGACACCTTTCCACTTTGATTTGATTTTGAATTAACTGCAGCCAATAATGCAGCATCAATTACAGTTTGACGATATTTTGTTAATATATCATCCTCCTCACATCGTATTACAACATGACTCCCGGCACTACCAGCTGCATGCATCCACCAGTTATCAGGATGTCTATGTTCTGGATTGCAGGACAGCTGATCGTTATCGCTTGCACCTCTACCCACACGAATTTCAATACCATCCAAGCTAGTGTAAATAAAGTATGGTTTTCGAGGTCCAGTAGGAGGACTTTTTGTTTTCTTGGGGCCTCGTTCTGGCTTTGGTGGTGGTTTATCTGAAATATCTAATTCTTCTATTACCGGTAAGATTTCATCTTGAAACCGTTTATCATTAACAGATTTAATTCCCAACATCATTTCTTCTAATTCTTTCAATAATTTGGTTCGATGTTGCAGTGTTTTTAGCTCAAGCGTATCTGTATCATCTACAAAAGAGCCGTCTATTATTTCATTTGGATTAAAAGGTTTTTTCTCCAAAGCTTTACTAGTCTTTTTAATTGATCTGAGATACTGTCGGCTAATTTCTTGTTTTAATAGTTTCAGATCATATTGCTTACATGTATTTTCATCTATTCTTTTAAAGCCTATACCACCAGAGGTATTTACTTTGGTAACAACATCATTCTCTCCAATATTTATGTCTGTAATTTCTAGCACACCATCTTTATCAGTGGAAGACAAATACAAATATCTTTTAAAGTTCATATATTCTACTGAGTGTCTCGAAATTCTGTTGAGCACATTGAAACAAGAATATTGAAAAGATGTCCTGAAACAATGGAACATAATCAGTAAAGTCAAGATGTCCGATTTCATGAAATTTGATAAGAATTTACAATAGATAAGATTGACTTCTTCCACAGTGTAGTAAGAGTCATTATTATTATTACAGTTGATAAAATTTCTGTTGTTGCTGCTGTACGTTTTGGGTTGTACTCTAGATAAAACTCTAGATACATAATCAGATAGCTCACTTCCATAATATTAAAAAGCTATGATTTCAGATAGCCAGGATTGCTCACAGGAGAATAGACATCAATAGTTTTGATGAAAAATAACAATGATTGTTAATGTACCCGTAGAAGGTAAGAAAAATGCCAGAAACTGATTAGATATTATTAACCAATTACAAACACAGGAGGAAGAGAATTATGTATTGTTTAGGATTGCAAACATAAAAAATTGTTTAAGACTTAAGTATATCAATTAGCATCAAAGAATATTTTGTTTATGGATAGTTGTGTCATGTAATAAGTAATAAGGAGTTGAGATAAGAATATTTGTGCAATTTTTAACTTCTCGAAGCTACATAGTTATAGAACATAAATGAAGAATTATTATAATTGATAACAATTACATATGTATTGTACAATGCGGTCACTCTCTAATAGCCGATATTATAACTTACAATCATAAGCAATTAAGAATTAAAATTAAGAAATACTTTTTAAGAAAATATTAACATCATATCATGCATTATTACCGTATCAGGTATACTGGTAGTATCATTTCAACATTACGTTACCCATAAATCATAAAAACTAATAAAATATTGGTTTAATTATTCATTAAATAAATCAATAAAACCATTATCCTGGTATCATGGCTATCTTGACTTACTCATAATCAATTTTTCTTGATTACATACTTTTTACGAGTATTATTTTTAGTGTTAACTGTAGTTCCAATGGTGAACGCAGCATTAGCACCAATCCCAATTGAATTACTATTATTATTATTATTTGTATTCGCCCCAAATAATGCCACATTGGATGATCCATTTGCAAGTGTTGCTGGTTGACCAAATGCTGGAGTCGCATTACTGCTACCGAATACCTGCATATTATTCCCTGTGGAGGAGGAATTAAACATACCAAAACCTCCGATACCACCATTTATACTATTATTATTCAACCCGATATTTGATGTACCAAATGGTACTCCCATTGTACCCATTGTACCCATTGAAGAAATATTTTGATTGACGGGTGGCATGGAAATATTAACCATAGTAGAACTATCATTAGATACATATCCGCCAACATCCATACTGCTATTCGGAGAATCAGTTGCAAATGATGATGTAGCTGTATTAAATGCCTTCAGTGGGGTTGATGTGCCAGTCTGATCAATAACACTTGCATTGAGATTATTATTATTATTATTATCACTAGATCCAAACATAAATGGCATTGGTAAAGAATTTGATAATGGTGGTTTAGTTGCTATAGTTGATGTTGTGTTATGACCAAATATAAAAGTTGAACTAATATTGCTGCTATTATTTGTTGCAGAAAATGGTAGGCTTTGAGAAGATGAATTTGAGAACGAGTTCGTATTCAATGGCAGACTACTCGATTGGCTATTTGGTAATGCTGCTGGAGCATTGGTTGAATTCGTTCCGAATTGAAATACTCCAACAGTATTCCCTAATACAGTATTAGTGCTGAAAGGAAAAGTATTTATTTTATTATTATTATTATTATTATTATTATCATTCAAATCAGAAGTTCTTTTTGCACCTAAAGTGAAAGTAGTTGGATTAATTGATGAAGATGTGGATTTATTATCAACATTATTCATGAAAGTAGAACCAATACCGATGTTTGGAGCAGAATCGCTATTATTATTACTATTATTACCAAAAGCATTATTACTATTCGTGATATTATTATTATTTATATTATTATTCGTTCCGGAAGCATCAGCAGAAAACGAATGTGAAATATTATTATTATTATTTGAAGAAGATGGTAGAATAGTTCCAACAGAAGAAGATGGTTCCAAGCCTGGTAAGCTGGTAGTACTATTATTTGAACTAAACTTGAAATCTATCGGAGCAGTTGTTGACGTGTTTTCCATGAATGATGTATTCGTCTTCATCTTATTTGCAACGAAATTATTGGCAAAAGCATTCGGAAAACTTGTAGTTTGTAAAATATTATTATTAATTTTATTATTATTATTATTGGACGAGGTTGATGTGATTGAATTTGATCCAAATCCAAAAGGAGTTGCACTCATATTTGCTGGTTCATTTGTTGCTGTTTTAAGTTCAGATTGCAAAACAAATGGTTCCAATGGTTTTATTGATGACTTATCATTTAAATAGTTAAAAGTAGAATTTGGAAGTGAGAATGAAGTTGATGAATTACCATTAGGCACGTTAGAATTAGAAAGAAATGAAGTTTGGTTTGTTTTTGAGGAATCTCCAAAAGAAATTGTCGATGATCGTTTCTTGTTTGGCTGTTCTGAAGAATCTTCTTCTTTTGTGTCTGGTATTTTGAATGAGGAGCTAGCTGCAGCTGGTTGATTATTGTCAGCAGGGCGTTTTGATGATGATTTTTCATTATCAGTCGCATTAGATGTGAAGGAAAAGCCAGTGGAGTTTGTCAAGGATGAGCTTGTTGGAAACATTGGAACAGCAGCTTTTTTGTCATTGGCAGTTTCATTAGGAAAGTTTCCAAACTGCGCTTTAGTATTACTATTATTAATAAATGACGATGAAGCAGCATCTGCTGTTGCAGTGGAGGTAGATGATGCAGGCCAATTGGCTGATGTTAATACAAATCCAGTCGATCCGATGCTACCATTCGCTCCAGTGGTTGAAGTAGATAGAAAAGCTGGAAAGGTTGAAATAGAACTTGTTGAGCTTGTAGATTGGGCCGGAGCAAAAACAAATCCTTTATTTGTAATGCTAGCATTACTATTGCTAATACTATTATTACTATTAGAATTGAAAGATGAGCTGTTATTTGCGATATTATTTAAGTTTATTTTGCTAGTAACTCCTGGATTTAATGAAGTTTCACAAGCTACACACTTGACAGCATCATCTTTATTCATAACCATGCATGACTGGCACTTGATGCCCTTATTCAAACTTGCAGTAGACCATATACTATTACTATTACTGCTGTTGCTGTTACTTGAAGAATCAGAATTCGATGATTTCTTACTATCGTTGTTCCCTAAAGGATTTTCACATGATGCACATTTCTCCGCACCAGCTTTATTCTTTACCAAACAAAAACTACATTTGATTTCATTGCTCGTGTCAGCCGCTTTTTTCCAAATACTATCATTTGCTGTATTTTTCATTGACTGATCCTTTGTTTCTTTTGGCTTTGTTTCAGAATCAGGAATAATGGATGAATTAGACTTCTTAGCAAAAGGTGTATTACCAGCGGTAGATTGTTTCCGATGTTTACTTGGAGGTGTGAATGTATATTTAATAGATTGTGTCTCTTTGCTCGGATATTGCTTCACAGCTGATTCAAAACTATCAACTATATGATCATCGTCAATGCCAGTCACTGCTAACGGAGCTTCAAAAGTAAATTCATCTTCTTCTTCACCTTTACTTGAACTTGATTTGAATTGATTTTGAGTGTTAATTGTTTTATCAAAGGCATTGGATGGAAATGGTGTTGATTTCAAAGATTGATTATTTGATTTGACAGAATCAAACAATAGATTGTTTGGAGCAGGTACTTGCGCAGGCTTTACTGATGTGGCAAATGATACTGTTTTGTGTTGATTCAATGATGTCAATTGATTATTGCTACTACTATTATTATTATTATTTGTATTTTGCTTTGCAGGTTGAATAATGTTTTGAAATGTACTTGAGACTTTTTCATCATTACTATTGCTGTTATTACTGTAAATATTATTATTACTATTATTATAATTATTTGGAATACTATTGGAAGTTAAATTAACTTGTGGCTCTTTTGACATAAGTGGCTTTGAGTTTAAATCATTATTTGATACTAGAGTTTTACTACTATTATTGTTATTATTAACAATATCTAATTCAAAATCTTTCCACGTCACAACTTTCGGTTTTCTTCTCATGTCTTCCATAGGTGTGACCAGATCGCCTAAAGTCTCTAATATTCTCTTCGCGACTATTCCAGTAGATGGTACAGTAGAACTAGTGGAAGCAGTCGAAATTAAGTCATTATTTGTTGCAACTGATTGGCGCTGTTGAATTCTTCGTCTTTGCAGGTATGAGAGTGACGAAGAAGCTGTTGAAGTAGTAGACTTGCCCATACTAAAATTACCTGTAACAGCTAATGCATTAGATATGGTAACATTATTCTGTGGTATACTTCCAAAGGTTGCACTATTGCCTCTGAAGGTTGGAACATATGATGAGCGAGAAGTCTGTTGTGAAGATTGTTCTGTTGAATGTCTGAGGTCCGCCAAAGGTGAAGAGTGGGCTATTCCATGGGTGTATGATTTCATTTCATAATCTCGTCTTGTAGCTTGATAAGGTTTCCCTTCAATCGACATTCGTTTAGTAGAATTTGAAAACTCGAATTCATCATTGTTAACACTATAAAATCAATATACTTTTTAATAAGAAACTAATATAATATAAGCATTTTAATCTAACCTATTAACCGAAGAATCATATGTAAAGCCAGCATCCATTGAAGATCTCTTTCTAGGATCCGTTTTGGTCAAAGACAAGGATGTTTCATCAGTTGATACTTCATAAGGACCATTCACTGTGGTTGGAATGGATAACAACGACCCATTAGGTTTCTTGTAAATATTTGTTTCAGGAAATAATTTTTGAGTTGGCATAAATGATGCTACAGAAGGAGAAGGAGCATATGGTGAAGGAAGAAAACTTTCTCTTGAGTTCCAGGAGCCTCCAAAAGAGATCCTGGTCTTATTCACAGAAGATGAAATCGCTACATTTGGCAATTCATCTGGTTTATTAACGCTTTCTGGCCCAGAATTATTATGTGTATTAATTATTTCTTGATTATTTTTTAACTCAAATGACTTCTTTTCTTCATACTGTTTAGCTATTTCATTTCCCGATGATGCTTCAGATGGTTTGATTTTATCGAGAAATGAGCGAAGCAACTCATAGTCAGAAGTAGACAAGGATTGTCCACTAGCACCAGGGTGAATTCCATTTCCGTCAGTGGCAGCTGCCGCAACAATCAAGTTGCTACTCAAGCGATTAAAAACATCCAATGCTTGTTTCGCTGAGTTTGAGATTGATGGCTCTTGAGCAGAAGCAACGATGTTATTTTCTTGTGTCGAAGAGATGGAAATCGATGGTTCCACACTTTTAGGAATAGTAGGAACAAAGCCAGTCGTTTTTGGTTCGACATTTTTTGGAATAGTAGGAACAGAGTCAATCGCTACTGTTGCAATTTTGTTGGTATCTTCTACTATTTCATCATCATCGTCATCCAAAAGTTCAATCACTTCCCCACGAACGTACGGAATCGCTGGCTTCAAAGGAGCAGACTCATTATCTTCCATGTCATATTCTTCCTCAAAATCCATGCTGTGTTGATAATTGAAATATTGAGCTGCATTTGAATCAAAAGAATGATTAACTTGCGAGTCAATTTCATGTCCATCCCACTCATCTTCATCCTCACTGGGAATGGGGTCGACTTCGCTATCTTCGCTACTATTGTCGTTACTATCATTATTATCATCATAATCATAATCAGCATTATCATTATCGTCAACAGTATTATCAATAGTTATATTATCGTGGCTGTTTCCAATATTTTGATAATTCTCATTAACAGCATCTTCTTCGGTTTGATCGTCGGAGGGTTGCGAGCTATTGTCATCATCATTTCCGCTGTGATATGAGACCAAAGATTTTAAATTATTTTCACTTTTGTAGTCAACTTCATAAGCTTCACTGTCACCACCTGTATGCGAAGCTCCGTCTACATCCATAGCCATATTATCCCCTTGAGAATTATCTGAATTAGCGACACTAAACTCTTCAACATCATGATAATTTTCTTCATTGTCACTATTATACTCCTCAATATTTCCCTCTTTTACATTTACATAAGTCGAATGTTGTACTTGCTCAGCAACTTTAATTTCGAGCGATTCGATGTGATTATCAACGTGTTCTTCATTATGGAAGGACGAATCATCGACAACACTTTTATCAACGTGTTCTTCATTATGCAAAGATGAATCGTCGACAATGCTTTCATGTTGGTCTTCAGTCAAGGCGATTTTCACTTTACGATTGCTTTTTATCTTTTTTATTTCAATAGGAGATAACGCAACAGTTTCTTTATTAAGTCTAGAGCTGCTTCTACTTCCGGTGATTAAGATATTTTTATTTTTTTTATTCGATTTCGAACTTTTCATTGTTTTGTCTGTGACTGGTGTTTCATTGGATGGAACATTTTTGGGTTGTGGAGAGACAGGCAAAGGTGAACTGTGTCTATTATGTCGTTTGAGTGGTGGACCAAAATAAGGCTTATAATCTGGCGACCTTTTTTGTTGTGACCTTGTTACACGCTCCTTGCTTCTTAATTCATATAATTTTATTTTATTATGCGATGAGCGACTTCTTGTTGATTTAACAGATCGCGTTAAACTATTGTTCATTTCTGATTCATAACCTTCGACTGTATTCCCATTACCAACGGAAAAATCATTATCAACTTCCATGTAACTTTCGGCATTGGCAGCTTCACTATTCATGCTATTACTGACACCCTTCAGGTGAGAAACATATAATTTTATCAGTCCGGCTTTTTTAACGGTACTTTTACAATGAACGTTTAGGTCAGATAGTTTTTTTCTCAATTCTACAACCTTCAATTTTTCGATTGCTTCTATATCAACATTTACTTCTGTTGATTGATGTGTATTTTGGGCGACAGTGTCTTGAGTTAAATCTGATATTGGTTGAGAATCAGCTACAAAATAATAATTTGTCAGTTTTAGAGTTTTAGAATTTAATAAAGTAATAATTTATTAGTGAAATGAGCAAAATACAGTTAATATTTTAAACTAATAAAGAATGAAAACTAATAAATTTGAATGATTGATTAAATATGAATACAGTAATTTCAAACCTTTTGTTTGAGAAGTATCGACGATTAATTCTTCGACATTAATTGAGCGATTATCATTAAATGTTTCAGTTTCATCATCATGAGTTTTATTGGAAATCATTTCATCATCATGTGTATCAAATATTGCTGGATTATTAGATTTGCTTTTGATTGGTGGAGATATAAACTTGATAACGGAATTAATTAAATTATTCATTTTTGTCACCTGTCTGTCACTCTGTCACCTGCAAGATTCTGTAACTGCTGCAATCTGAAAGTCAATTGATGCACATTAAGAATGAATTCATCTTGATTGGATGACTTCAACTAATGATGTTTAATACACAGATTATGAAGCTAATGTTTGATTGTTTGATTGTTGATTATTGATTATTTTTGTTTGTTGGTGGGTAAAACAATTTGTATGAATTAATGAACTAAGATAAGGACCAAGGACAATAAGTTAATATAATAGTGCTGATTAGTTGAAATTTGCTTCGATTAATAAACTACACTTTTTATTAATTCTGATCAACTATTTGTATGAATGAATGAGTAAATGAATAAATGAACTTTGATTCCACTAACCTAAAAGATGTCAGAAGGAACAAAGCTTTGCCTCACGAGAGAACTATAATAATGTATTGATATCGGTCGTCCATCATGTCAGACATTATACCAGGTATTCCTTAATTCAATTGTATCGTAGTGAGCAGTCCTCGTTATTTTAATATAATACTAGATTTGATTATTTTAATTTCTCGAACCACAAATATGTACTATCGGGCGCAAATTTTTATTTATTAGGTTTAAAAAAGAGAATATGAGTTGATTCGGAATTAATTAAGGTGTTATCAAAAATACAATCAGTTATCAAGCTAAGGCCGAACCCAAAAAAATATTTCACTAGAGAAATTAAGCTCATTTTCATGATTGATACACCAACACAATTAAGCAACATTGATTATGTTTTCTTTTATTTATCATCGATCATATTTGTATTAATTCTAAAGCATGCAATAGGTTTTGTTTGGCACATGAGTATAGCCATTAAAAACAAATGAAGCAGTATGCGTATATGCACCTTGGTTTTCCCAAATTAACCAATCCCCTATGTCACATCTTGGCAAAGTCGTTGTTTCTAAACTACACATTTGATCCAATCCATCGCAAGTTGGACCGAAAACAGCAGTAGGAATAACTTCTTCATCTGAATTTGAGAGAATAGATGCAAGACGTGCAGGAATAGGAGATGCATGATCGTAGACAACGTTGTTGAATGATCCATAAACACCATCATCAACGTACAAAGCCTGGTAATTATTGTTACCACCCTTACGAGAATATACTTTGGTTACGATAGTGGTGGATGATGATACAAAATAGCGACCAGGCTCTGCAATGAAGCGAAATGTATCAGCAGTGCGACCAAGAGCTTTAATAAAACTTTCAATACTTAAGCGGATTGTTGCCGCTAAATCTTGAAAAGATGGCATACCAGGACCTCCATAACCTCCGCTGTCTCCAGGAAATCCACCACCAATATCAACGATAGACAACGGTTTCATTCCAAGTCTTTCAGCTTCCAGGAAAACCAAACGAGCATGTTCCAGTGCAGTAGCATATGCCTCTGAATCACCACAACCAGAACCAACATGGAAAGATACCCCTGCAACATTTAAATTTAGCGATTTGGCAACAGCAAGCAATTGTGGAGCTTCTGAAACTGGGCAACCAAACTTTTTAGAAAATCTACAAACTGATGATTTATCATCAGTAGTTAGTCGAAGAAGCAACTGTAGATTTTCATGACCATCTAAACCAGCAATCTTACGAAGTTCATCTTCACCATCAAAAACAGTCATGCGAACATTGTTATCAATAGCAAATTGCAACATCTTGGGCATTTTAGCAGGATTAGCATAAACGATTGAAGAGGCAGCAACACCACGAGCACCGAAGTTAAATTGTCCGATCCCATTCAAAACCAAGTCAATTTCTCCCATTGTAGCACAATCGAAGTTACAACCTAGACTAGCAAGTAAGCGAATAATCACTGGATCTGGATTACACTTCACCGCATAAAAAGGTTCAACCATAGGTAATTCACACCGCCATTGTTTTAATTGAGCTATAATGCAATTGAGATTGGTAACCAAAAATGACTCTGACTCCAAACCGGTTTGAATAATTTTGTGGATAAATCCAGCGTTGGAACCAAACTTGTTGCCATTATGAACTATTTTCCCAACCACTTGGGATACATTGTCCAAGATTGAGAAAGTTACTAAATGTTCTTGGTCAAGTGAGCCCAGATCAGAATGATGATCAGCATCATCGTATGACTTTGACGAAAGATCTGTACATCCAGAAGAATTTTCACTATCTGAAATATAATTTTCAGTGGGAATGCAATCAGAAGGATGATCCGATTTTCTTTTATTATTTGAAGAGTTTACGCTAAGTGCGCGTTCCACAGATGTGGAAGCTACTTGAGTTTGTCCAAAATTAGAATGAGCACCATCTTTTACCATTAACCGTCTAAGAATACCTTAAATAAGTAAACTGAAGTAGACTTAGTGTAGTTAATAGAGATTTGACTCCTAAAAGAATAACTGTTTGAATGCAAAAAGTGCAAATGCAAAACTTCAAGAACCACAAAAAGAAAAATTGGACCGGGGCTGCGAAAAAATCCTAAACGGTCCAAAAATGGTATTTTTTCTATCAACTTTATCCTTCGAGCTTAATACTGCTTTAAAATTTAAACAGAATTTAAAGTGTAATTGAGTTCTAACAAATTTTGCGTTTGTGCTTGTTGAAGTTGTAGTTACTTTAAGTGTCCATTAATTAGTTCATCTTTTTTATCCGAAATTTAATAAAACATACCCATACTGTACATTTAATTTCTGAGTTATATAATAAAAGTTTAAGTCAAGAAGTATAATTGAATATACCAATTTTCAAGTGATTGGTTTCTATCTTTAGTGAAATGAATGGCTTGCTAAATATTGTTAAGAAAAACCAATCGTTGCGATTTATTCGTAGTCGCAGATTTTCTGAAGTAAAACGTGATTTTGAATATTTTGACAATTTTGAAATCAAAGAAGATGTAGCAATCGTTCGCTTCAATGGTCCAGCAAAGATGAACACGATTTCAATCGGTATGCAATCAGAAGCTGTGGCAATATTCAAAAATAACATTTTAGCTAACAAAAATATTAAAGCTGTGGTGTTTATATCATCAAAACCTGATAATTTTATTGCTGGTGCAGATATTGACATGATTAAAGGTGTACAAGATAAAAGAGAGTTGAAGGATATTACGATGAAAGGTCATGCTTTTTTTGATGAGATTAAGAAAACAAAGATTCCTATGGTAGCTGCGATTAATGGTGCTGCGCTTGGTGGTGGATTAGAATGGGCAATGTATTGCGATTATCGTATTGCAACAACTAACAAAAAAACTGCTCTAGGTTTACCTGAGGTGAAGTTGGGTTTAATGCCAGGAATGGCTGGTACATACCATCTACCCGCTCTGGTAGGATACACAAATGCACTTGATATGATTCTGACGGGTAAAAATGTAAGACCTGATAAAGCAAAAAAAATTGGTTTAGTAGATTTAGTTGTTGATATTGCCTCTCTTGAGCAAGTAGCAATAATGCAAGCTTTAGGTCTTGCCAATGGCACTGTTAAACCTTATCGACGCAAAAAGGATATTGTTGCTCGTTTGATTGAAGATACTCCGTTCGGACGAAGCTATATGTTTGATCAAGCAAAAAAGACTGTTGATAAAAATTCCGGTGGGTTTTATCCATCACCTTATGCTATCATCGATGTTCTCAAAAATAACTATGGAAAATCAAAGCATACACATCTGCTAGATGAAGCACAAAAATTCTCGGAATTAGCCGCAACTCCTGTTTCTGAGGCATTGATTGGTCTGTTTCATGGTACTACAGCTGTGAAAAAGCACAACTTTGGAGCGCCAACACAGTCTGTAAAAAAGATTGCTGTCCTTGGTGCTGGTTTAATGGGAGCTGGGATTGCTCAAGTTTCTGTGGATAATGGAAAATATTCAGTATTACTCAAGGATAAGGATGCTGCTGGCGTAGCAAGAGGTGAAAATTCAATTGACGCTGAGTTGAAATCAAAATTAACGAAAAAGAGAATGACTAATTACGAATACTGCGAGACCTCTTCTAGATTAACTCCACTTCATGATGATGTTGAATCTTGGAAAAAACATTTTAGTACTGCTGATTTGGTTATTGAAGCAGTGTTTGAGGTAAAGCTATTCTATTTATGCAAAACAGATCCGCTATATATACTAATAAATGTGTGAAATACTTCAACAAAAATAATATTAATTGCAGCTTTATAAATTAACTAGCTTGATTTAAATATTTGTTTTAGCTGGAATAATAGTAAAAGTATTGACATTTCAATTTTTTACCACAAATTTCTTTAGGAAATAGGAGTGAAGCATAAAGTGTTGAAAGAAATGGAAGCTATTTTGCCTCCGCATGCAATTTTTGCTTCAAATACTTCTGCTATTCCAATAAGTAAAATCGCTGAAGGCGCATTAAGGTAAAAAGCAATAGTATTATAATTTATTCACTCTCAAAAATTGAATTTAATATTTCATTAACTTTTAAATAGACCCGAAAGAGTAATTGGCATGCATTATTTCTCACCCGTACCAAAAATGCCATTATTAGAGATTATTTTACATGCTGGAACTGCTCCAGAGGTATAATTAAGGATCAACCCCGATATAATATGTTTGTATTGATTTGTAAAAATTAAAAACATAAATTCGAAATATATTTAATTAATGAAAATTAAGGTCGCTGCAGCAGCAATGGAAGTAGGATCAAAACAAGGAAAAACACCAATTTTTGTGAAAGACGTTCCTGGATTTTATGTGAATAGATGCTTAGCGCCATTTTCTACGGAAGTTTCTGCGTTAATTTTGGAAGGAGTTGATTTAGAAGTACTAGATAAAGCGATGAAAAGTTTTGGAATGCCTGTAGGGCCTATCACTCTTTCAGGTTACAATCTTACTACTTTTGTTTGGAGTATTTTTGTGTTTGCAGTAGTGTTTGTACGTACTCTATTCGTTTCATTAATTATTTATTGCATTATATAAATTTATATTATAATTCGTAATTTTAGATGAAGTTGGAATTGATATATCAAATCATGTTTCATCTTTCATGTCAAAGGCTGACTTAGGTGTTAGAATGGAAGGTGGGAATGCTACTTTAATGGCGAAAATGGTTGAAAAAGGTTGGTTAGGTAGAAAAACTGGCAAAGGCTTTTATCTTTATCCTAAAGATGCTAAAAAAGGAGCACCAAAACAGCTCAATCCGGAAATGTTAGCATTATTGAAGCAAACAAGAGAAGAATTAGGATTCTCTGGCAAGAGCTCTTTGTCAGTAGAGGAGATTCAAAGTAGAATCATCGCACGATTTATTAATGAAGCTGCCTATTGTCTTCAAGATAGCATAATTAGAGCACCTGCTGATGGTAATTAATAAAATATTGATAATTATTTTTTATTAGTATTCTTATTTTTATCATTTAATTCAATAGGTGACATTGGCGCAGTGTTTGGAATTGGTTTCCCACCATTCTTGGGAGGTCCATTCAGAATGTTAGATTCCACCGGAACAAAACAATTTGTGGATAAGATGTACAAACACCGTGATGCAAAAGGATTACAATTTGAACCTGCTCAAATATTAAAGGATTATGCAGCATCTGGTAACAAATTTCACAAATAAAATCAGTTTTTTAAATGGATCATAATTAATGAATAAAGAATAAGAAGATTTTGTTTCTTATTTTATGTTAACAAATTAGGTATTATTTAGGTAATTTTAATTCAATTTAGTTTGTCATCAAATAAAGAGCTACAACATTTTCAATCTTATTGCACTTTCTTCCAAAATTTAAAAATATAAATATGCGTATTTTTATTATGTTTTTATAAACGTCTTGCAATGATGGACTAAAATATTGGCATATATAAAATGAAATATTCAAAAGTTTATTGGATACATGGAATCATTATCGTATATATTGTATTTATACAGTAAATGTTGAGCTTAAGTTGAGTGATACAACACCACATAAAGCAATAAAGAATAATGCGAGAAAGGGAAAAGAGAATTAATGATAATAATAGCATGTGCTTATCTATATATTATGGGTGATAATTGCGAACTTATTAAAAGCTAACAATTCGTGATTGGTAAATAATGAGCTTGTCCTTGCATAGCACTTGTTATCATCCATAAACCAAGCCTAGTTCTCCAATTTAATGATTTCAATTTACCAACTGAAGATTCATTACTGTTTGAATCGTCATTAGTTTTACCAGGATTATGGGCAGCATGTGTTGGAACAGAAAAAAGAATATCATATGAAGGAGTCTTTTCATGTTTTCCCATAACAGTTCCTACTGATCCTTGATAAGGTCCACATGTAATAATTATTTGGGAGTCAATTCTAAGATCTAATATAAATCCTTTATCATCATCATTTTTTAAACCAGTCTTTGGATCATAAGAATATAGTTCATATACATCATCAGAGATAATTCTTCCATTACTGAAAGAAGTTGAGCCTATTTGTTGATAAATGTTAGTTGTTGGATTTGATAAATTATTCACTGAAGATAAAATATCATAATTCAAAGCTTCAGCAAGAGATATCATCACTTTATCAATTGATTCGTATATTCTCAATGCAGCGATATTGTCAAGTGATGTTGATTGATATCCAATAATCACACTTCCCAAATTGAATGATTTGTCTTTTTTATACTTTTTGTATGAGCGAGTTCCACATGAATAAACCAGACGGTCAGCATTCATACCACTTAAAGAAGTACCAACTGCAATACATACATCGCACTTATTTTCCCAATCTACTAAATTATCAAGCAGATCACTTCTCAGTTCACCATTCATCTTAACGACAGGGTTTGATGGATCCCACCACCACTTCAAATATCCTGATTTGTATAATTCTACCAAAACATAATGAGCAAGAGTTGGTTTGGCAAGGTAGGGACTCTTTTTTATATTGAGCGATTGTGCAACAGCTGACTTATCACCAGCGGCACGACTTGCATAGTCACTTATTCCTGATGATGTTGAAATGCCTGCACCAGTGTAGGCAATACAACTCGAACTGGAAATTATCATATTTGCAAGGATATTGATTTTGTGTTTAAATACTTCCTCACAATCTTTATATTCATGAGCTAAGGTTGAACGGTAGCCCTACAAAGTAATAGAACAAACGATCAATTTACCATCAAATCAAATTTTGTGATTTATCATACCGGTCGTGCTTCTTCTTCACAATGAAGAGTTTTGATTGGAGGTTGCCAATTCAACTTATCTACTAAATAGCCATGGTATGGATCTTTATCACGATTCCTTTTCGAAGTCATTTTAAATTTGTTTGACAATATAAGTGAATTTGATTTATATTTCCTTTTATTAAGGAATAAAGGGTTATTTTTTTTTGAATTTCGATATTTATATGAGAGTTATTTTTCTCGTTGAATAACCCATTAAGTAACCCTCAGTTACTTAATAGTTTTGGCTGTAAAATCGATGAGTTATTTGAAAAGTTATTTAAAAAGTAGT
>VKHH01006332.1:0-21173 GCA_015144975.1 Epipyxis sp. PR26KG
AACAATAATAATAATAATAATAATAATAATAATAATAATAATAATAATAACAATAATAATAATAATAATAATAATAAAGTAGTTTAATCCAATCACATCAATCTTTTACACGTATTATCCTGTCTATTCAAAGTAATCAGTGATATTTTCTTTGTTTTATTTTTATTTGTGTGATTGATTATAATTGTGAGTTTATATTAATATATTTGTAAATAATATTATATTATTATTCATTTTAGTTGATTCAATCGACTCGATTGTTATTTTCTCTAAAAATGGATGATATCCTTCACAGGATAATAATATATTTGACAAAGTAGGAGAGTCTACTTACTACCCATGTACATTAACTGCGATTACTTCTACAACTGCGATTAATTGACAAAAGATTCTAAATTATAATACAAATTTTATGAGTTTATTATCACTATTATTTATTTTCTTTTTTTTTTAGATGAAATATTGAAGAATTTCATACTCCGCTGGTGTTATTATAACAACCTTATTTAACTGCACTTGTTTTGAATTCTTTGCTCTTGATTATAATATCCATTATCACCGATATTAGTATGATAATAACTAAGAGTAGTGTGACATATCTTATTTTATTTTTATTTTAAATAAATAATTCTTTTTGTTAGAAAATTATTTTGATTTGATTTAATATAATAATAGTCATTGTTTTAGGTAATACAATCATTATCTACAGAGTTTATTAGAATTAGTCTTGGCTTCTATCATGAAGCCAAGTAGTTATTCTCGATTACCATTTGATGCTAGCATAAATAACAGAAAATAAGTTTATGAAAGGATAAATTCTGAACAAGTGAAATTAAATTCAATAAATTAATAATCTCGATTATTTTAGATTACGGTAAAGGAAAATTACAAAACAATTCGAGTCTTCTTTCAAACAATAAATTATTTTAAAATTAATAATACTAGAATGAAATAATTGAATGAAATATGATAGAATGATTTATTAGTAATTAGTTTGTTTTGTCATTAGATGTTGCTAAGAATTGTTCTATTTCATTGGTGATGACTTCTTTTTCATATAAATCATATGACCAAGCTGGAAAAGATTCCATGCCACGTGAGGCACCCAACAGAGCCCCTAACAGCGACCCTCGAGCAACATTCTCACCACCTATCACAACACAAACAGTTTATAAATCATTAAATAAAATTATTAGTTGATTATGATATTTACCCGCATTAGCACTGGCAAGTATCGCAGCTTCTGTAGAATCAGCATATTTATAAGCAAAAAACAATAATGCAGGGAATGATGAGTCTATGTAACATGCCACCATCGGATCAGATCGACTTGACTCGACCACCCGCTTAATAGACCTAATTATGCCAATAAATCATTACATAATGTTATATGATTATGAAACATGATAAAAGAATTCCATTATTATGACTTATGGTAGAGCGAATAATGATCGTATTATTTCTAAAAAATATTCACAAACTCTAATTATCATATATTATAACAATGTAAATTACAACCGAACAATTCCATCATCATCATCAAGTACTAACTTCGAGCCAATACTCTCCACCGCTTGTCTTAAATCAGCACCATGCAATACAGCTACTAACAAGTCCGCAAACTAAAACCAGTGACACAAACAGAGTAATAACATAAAGGGAATCTTATCATATCATTGTTTCATACTTGCTCTCCATATGCTGCTAGTACTCTTGATTTCCTTGTTGCTGCAATGACTTCTCTAACCTTTTCATTTCTAACTTCTCTGCTGGCTTCAGAATACATCAAAATGACTGGAATAGTCAACGTTAATGCATCAATCGCATCTGTATTGTGACCATCATTATCAGCACAATCACGCAATGGCTTTCCTCGGACAACATTTGCAAAGAACATTCTATGGCAAGTTGAGGCATCTATGAAACCAAACAATCATAATATAATTATAATAAAACAAGGATTATACGAAAACATGCAATAATTATCCCACAATTTTCATCAAAACATTATTAACACATATCACAAGCTAAGTGGAAATATTTTAATATACTTTATGCTTTGACTATATATCTTTATTTATGTTTATTACATGTGTCATGATGAGAATCTGGAGTTTGCATAAAAGTTGAGTATTTTTCCAAAAAGTCATCAGTTGAGAATGACTTTTGATCAGACAAACTCTTCATCAAAACACGAACCAATTGAGCTTCAAGTGTATTTTCTCCTATATAATAGTATTGATAAAATAAATTCAATAGATTCTGCTATTTATTTTATATCATTTATGGTTATCAATGTGATAGTTTTGAACTCTTAAGTACATTAGTACCTGCTTGTAAACCTAAATGATAATGATAATTTCCTCCTCTTTTCCAATACTTTTTCTTTCCGTGCAATATTATACTCCCTACAATATCTCCTTGATCACTTCCTCTACCTCCACCACCAGTATTTGATAAATTCATGATACTGCCGTCAAAATTATCCTTTGGACGGACATAGCCTAAATTAAAACAACATAAATTTTGATAGTTTATATTATGCAGTTTAATTTTGAATGAACGAAACAGCACATAGAGAAAATAACAGCGACTTAAACACACTTATTGTATTAAAAATATTAAACTTAAATTGTATTTAAAAAATATGAATTATACAATAATTGACCTCTTATTGTTCCATAATCCCTTTGAAGTTGAGCTAAATTATACATCCAATGAACTGGCATTGCAGTTGCGTCAGCAACAAATAATCCGAATAATGCAGCACGTTTTCTATCTTCTAAATTTATTGCTGGTGTAGAAATCGTATCAGAATTGGTTGAAACTGTAACAGCATTATTTGGAGACAATTTTGAACCCATTGATTTCAATTGATGTGAGCTAAAATTTCTTGTGAAGCACAAACAACGTGGAGATGACAAAGAGATGAGAATTGTGGGAAATATAATATTTCGAATAAAAGTTTTCATGTTGAGGGGATATATGTGAGATTCATTGATTTTATCATCATAAAAAAATGTTGACTCACATCTTTCTTCTCGAACGTTCCGCAGATTGTTCTCTACTCAAATTTATTTCGAAGTTATCGAAAAATCAAGCAAATGAATCTTTTAACTTTATGTTGAGTGATTAAAGTTAATAATATAAAAGAATAAAATTTATATTTAAAAGCTCCGAAAAAAACAAGTAGCCGTTATATAGCGTCTATTAATTGATCAAATTCGTTTCTTCCTCTTCATATCTCCATGTAACAAAAAACAATAAACTACTTTAGTTATTATTCATAAGTTACTTAAAGTTACTCCATCATCCTATATACAATATATAAACTAATTTTAATTGCTATCAATTATTTCAATTCAACTTATTCATTAATTACTTCGTATGGAAATGGATAAAGAGAATTCTGATTTCAACCTCAACAGCGATGTGCTCATCTACTCACCAATTAACAGCAAGAGTAGCCACACAGTTGAATCAAAACTTTTAACCAGCGAATCAGTTCCAACACTAATTTGTGCAAAGTTTCAAGAATCTCTTTGGTTAGAATTTGGATCAGTGTCTGTTAAGTCAGCAAACTCCCTCAGCTTCAAGTTGAATAATCCATCTAAATCAAAATCAGTTCGAGTATCGATTGAAAAAATTCCTTTATCTTCTAGCTTAAGACTATATTTGGGAAATAGTGAACATGAAATTGAAATAGGTCCAACAGAGACTAAAACTGGAGAAGTAGTTTGGTCACCTACTGAAAATACTTCAATTCGAGAAACGTTATTATTGAAACTGGACAGTAAGGCTTTGCTTCAAGTAATTGTTCATGGGGTAGCTGGGACAGGACAAAAGGTAAATGGCGCACATCGTATTGCATTGAAATATTTTTATTTTAATTGTTGTAATTTTTTATAGAACGTTGAAAAAAATCGCAAAAGAGACTCAATTTTAAGAAGTTCTTCAACAACTGATACAGCCATAACTACTAATCGTAATTCATTCAGTAGAAGAGAATCAATATCCCTTACTAAAGATCCTATTGATTCAAAATCAAAGTCAAATAAAACAAAGAACATTGTTCTTTCAACTGCTGCTTCAACGACATTATCGATATCAACTATGAATCACAAGAATACTAAGCAACCGAAAAGAAAATCTGTAATTAATAATAATGAGTTCAAGCATGTAGTATTCGATGACAATTGGGCGGAAAAACAAACTAAGAGTTTTACTAATTGGATGAATATGACTTTTGCGGAATCTCAAAACATTTCACTCGATACTTTTGAAAATGAAGATAGCACTGATAATATTTCTGATAATATTGACACAAATGGACTTCGTTCATTCATGCAAAAAAGATTTGAAGCAAAAATTCGCCAGAAAGCAGTTCAATTGATTCGGTCTGAAATGATTTCTTCTACTTTGTACTCAATCAGTCAAGAAATATCAGAGCAACGACTTGTTATGCGCGATGACGTTGACATACACGCAGATATTGGTTTACAAGAAACATTACATGATATGCTCTTCAGTTATGATTGCTCTTGGTTAAAAATCGGGTTGGAAACTATTTTTGGAGAAATTATTCATTTTCCTAATAATAAAATTATAAACAAAGACAGCAAATTAAAATCTGTGCTCAAATCGTTTATTCACGAAAAACTGTTTTCCGATCACCACATTGTTGCAAAATTTAACAAACAAAAGCTATTATATGTTGCTCAAGAAAAGAAAATGAAGTATTTGTTACGCAAGCATTTATTATTGAAGTTTTTGTCTTTGGTACTTTTCCTTGACAAAGCTAGAAACACAAACTTAATCCCATCATCGACATTGTTTGCTCGCAATGCTGCAATTAAATCATCAAAAGAAGTTATTGCAAGTTTCTGTCGTTATTTTCTTCGTGGTGAAGGTGATGTTATTCGTCATTTGGGTCTAATTGGATACAATGTGACTTTTGTTCAATCATATGTTGATGAATATGAATACACTATCACAAATTTGGCTGTTGATTTAAGAGATGGTGTTCGACTTGTCCGACTATTTGAACTGTTAACTAATTCTAATAGTTGTACAAATTACAAAATCAATTTTGAATTATCAGCCCAACTTCGTGTTCCTGCTGTTAGCAGATTGCAAAAGCTGCATAATGTTGGTTTAGTTGTCAATAAGTTAGAAAACAACTCATCCATTGAACCTAAGCATATAGTAGATGGAAATCGTGATATGACTCTTTTACTTCTTTGGAAACTTCTTTATTTTTACCAATTAAATACTTTGGTAAGTCCAGCAAGAGTGATGGAGGAAGTCACAAGTATTCAATCAAATGAAATTTGGCGAAGATCAATTTATGATGTGACTGATAACACAAGTGAGTTTGCTGTTAGTGTTCCAATTCGTACATCAGAAGGAGTTATGTTCAACAATAAGCTGATGAGTCATTCAAATAATAGGGTCATAAAGTTGCAAACTCCGCAAACCTCTCAGGATGTTGATGGTGAGCTTTCTATTGCATTATTGCAGTGGTGCCAGGCGATCGCTGGTCAATACGATGTCCCAGTGTACAATCTTACTAATTGTCTAGCTGATGGACGTGTTCTATGTCTTCTTGTTCATTATTACCATCCTACGATATTACCAACAAGATTGATCAAAAAGACTACATCAAACTTACATGATTCTAACTTTCTAACTCATTCCATGCTTGATACATATATGGACTCAGACCAACACCAAATGTCATCGGAGGATATCAATAAAGCAATTAGTGGTGAACGAAAAAATTATCTGACATTAAAAAGATCTTGCAATAGTATTGGAGGAATTCCGTTTCTACTGCCACCATTTGATTCGAAAAATATTCCTGAAGAGAAGACCATGGTGGTGTTTCTAGGTTATTTATTCAGTCGATTAATCGAATCATCTCAACAAGTTAATGCTGCAATCAAAATCCAACGTTTGTTTCGCAAGATACTACCTATTTTCCGATCATTTAGGAAACTTCTTCAACAACAGATTGACTTGAAAATGAAGCGACTTGTCTTGAATTCAAAGATTTCTGATTCTGATATGCCAATTAATATTGTGCTTTCAAAAGAGCAAATAGCCGCAGTTACCCTACGTCGATCAATTGGTGCATACTTGGATAGAAAAAGAGCAAGTATGATAATAAAAGCTGAAACTATCAAAGTCGAAAATGAAGATGATTTGGTATTATTAAATTTAGACTTAAAAAAAATGGTTCCTGCTACTCCTCGTAGTGTTGCTAAATCACGCAGATGTAGCTTTTCAAACATTTATCCTTCAACAGACGAGCAATACTTCCAAGAAGAACAAGAACTTCAACAATCTATTCGAAAATCAGGTCGAAAATCATTTGGTTATGATATGAGATTGGATGATTTGTATGCTACACATGATAACTTTGAGTTTAATGAAGATGAACTGTTACAGCTTAATACCAGCATCAGTCAATCACAGAAGTTATTTGACTGTGATTGTGAAGAAGAAAGTTCCATTGGAGATGATTTATTACAACAAATGAATGACAGCGTGATCATGAAAATAAGGGAAGAATCGGATACTCTTCGAATGGACTATGAACTTCGATTAATTAATGAAGAGTTAGCAAGGAAGAAAGCGGAAGAAGATGCTTTGAAAGCTTTAGAAGCTAACAAATTGTTAGAAGAGAAGTTACAAGCTGAAGAATTGGCTCATTTGAGATATTTTGAACAAATGAAATTGGAAATGGAAGAGAAAATCGTTCAAGAATTATTATCTAAACAAGAAGAAGAGCAAATGATTATATCAGCATATGAAAAACAACTTGCTGACGAGCGAAGAAACGCGACGATTGTCGAGAAGAACCTGATTGCACTCACAGATGCTAATGCACTCGATGCAGAAGCTTTGCACTCATACGAAGAAAAATTGAAAGAATTGGAAAATAATCGAGCAAATGATCAAATTCAACTTGCTGAAGCTGAAAAGTCTAGATTACTCTTAGAACAACAATTAGAATTTGAAAAACAAGCACATTTAGATGAACTTACTCGCATTGCAGCAGAAAACGAAAGATTGCAATTAGAATTCGAAAATAAGATCAAAGCGGAAGAAGTCGCTCGTGTTGAAAAAGCTGCACGTGAAGAATTAGAAGCTAGAATATTGGCTGAAGCTGAAGCAAGAGCTGCATTAGAACTGAAATTAAAAATGATTGAAGACGAAAGAATAGCTTCTGAGAATGAAAAGATTCGTTTAGAAGAAGAAAAAATAGCTTATGAAAAGTTGAGAATAGTGTCCTTGATTAAAATACAATCAACATGGAGGTTATATAAAGCGATGACCTATAAAACAATTACCATTAAGCGTATTATTTTACTTCAAACACTCTTTAGAGCTAGGTAATAATAATAATTGTTATGAATCCAATTTATAATAATCACAATTATAATGCAATGATAATAATAGTAATGTTAACATTCACTCATATAATATTACCAAATGTTTTTATAGATCTCAATTCAAATCATTTTATAAAGTTAAATCTGCAATGATTCAGTTACAATCTTATTATAGAAGTTACAAATGTCGTAAAATGTTTGTAAAAATGAATAAATCAATTGCAATCATTGGGAAAGCGATGATATCATATCATAGAAATAAGATCTTTGCTTTACGTCATTCAAGTGCTATTAGAATACAATCAATCTGTTTATGTTATAAATATCATAAATCATGGTTGACTATTCGAAAACAAATTATCAAAGTTCAAAGCATGACTCGATCGAAATTGGCATTTAAAAAGTTTGTGTTGTTGAAAAAATCCATTCATATCATACAATCAAGTTCAAAAAAGTTCATTGCACGTCAAAGATTTCACTCATCGATGATGAAACTGATTCTTGCTAGTCATAAAATTAAATCTCTTCTCATTTGTGCTGTTTGGAAAGCGAAATTAGTAGAAATGAAGAAACTTAAGAATCTTATGAGTTCATTAGAATGTCATGTCATGCATAAGGCGAGTGTGAAGGTAATTCATTTTATGAGATTATTTGTGAAAAAGAGAATTCTTATCAAAGCTGTACATAAAATTGAGCGTTGGTTTCGGTCGAGATTGATTATAATTCGATCGAAAAAGCTTTGTAAAGGTTTCACTCAATTGATTGCTTTGCGTAGAGCATATTTGATTCGCCGTCGCAATAATAGTAAAATTGTGAATGCATTAAATCGTATTAAACAAGCGAATACATTAGCTGCTCAAAATCCAACCATGCGTCTTTCTAAACGAACAGCAAATGCATTACAAGTACTTCAAGATTCAATAGGATCAACTGGTATGTGCTATTATTCAATATTATTAAGTATTGATATGATAATAATATTTATGGTTGATTATTTAGGAGCAGTTAAAATGATTTCTCAAATATTGAAAGCATGTCAAACTTTAGAATATTCTACACAAATCTCTAAACATTGCTGTGAGTCATTCGCACATGCTGGAGCATACAACATCCTGTTTGGATTATTAAGATCATGTAATCGCAGTACACCACACCAAGAGTTGTTAAGGTAGTATTGAGAGAATTAAACAACGTAATTATTGTTATAATTTTTATTATTATATCATTATTATTATTTAATACAGGATATCATTAGTAATTTTGCTCAATGTGGCTCGTCACTTCCATTTGGCATCTATTGTTGCTCTTGCCGATGATGCAACAGATGCATTAGTCGATCTTATTCAAATGTTTCGTGACAAACGATCATTGTTTATTCTAGCATGTGAACTACTTTCTAGATTAGTTATCGCAAGTGAACATGTGAAGGTATCCCATTTAACTACTACTACTAATAATAATAATAATCACTTTTTTATTTTGAATAATCAAAATATTATTTATAATAATATAGAGTCAATGTAATACTTCAGTTTATCATAAACGAATCGAAGGAATTCATAATATTTTAGAGAGAAAACATCGTTTAGAAGTTCGTGTTCGAAGTACTGTTGGTGGAAAATCTGCTACTTTTAATGAACAATCTACTCAATCGTCTACTTCTGAAGGTGTGAAAAGCTCAAATAAAGAATTTCAGCAATATCGAGGAAAAGCTTATGAAACCATTGAACCAATTACATGTATTGAACATTTGATTCGGTTGATTTCGATTTAATTTATATAAAAATTGTTTTTATTATTATAACTATTAATAATAATAAAAATAATATCATTTAAAACTATCATAATTTTGTATATAAAGTTGACTTCCTCATTATTTGTTGTGTCTTGTAAGAAATATTATTAATTTATTTCTGTTATTATCCACATAATGCATTGCATCCAATAATGTATATAAAATAACCCAACCCTAATCAAGTCAGTATCATGATTATAACTGAATATAAGTCACTATTCATGCAGTGTGATTGATTGATAATCATGATTACTTAACGAAATAATTCATATTAATAATGATTAAATTGTGTTTGAAGAAAAAATTGAATTAAAATTTAATAAATTTCTGATTTTGTAATTCTACTTTATTCATTCATCAGAGATTCATACAAATAATTCAAACTATAAGTTTAGAAGGATACCTGGGATAGAGATAGTCAATATTATAGCATCATGTGCTATTATAGAAATGATACCACCCATCAACAAGTGCTCATCGCGATAGTTAATCAGAATTAAGTCAACATCAATTATTATCATATGCCACACAGCACATAGCATGTCTTACAATAATGAGTCAAGAAGAATATCTCAATTAAATTAGCTATATTCTATATTATATCATATTTGACAATGAATCACATATAAATGATAATCACAACCTTTAATAGCCTTGAATAAAAACTAACACAAACCACATGAATAAAGTTAGCATAGAATAACTACCATAGAAATAGAATAACAATAAAATAGTTGAATCATTGCTATTATCCAATTATGATCATCGCATATGACATACTCAACCAACAAGCCAACAGCTATCCCAGTATCCCAGGTATCATTCAAGCAACTATTTATAAAACTTTGAGAGGCGATGATATCATAATTTTCTTCGGATGATACCATTGCTTTTATAATGTGAATTGTTGAAGAAGGTTTTGTTGGATAATTTGTTCGATAAATTGACAATATGTGTATCAAAACCCGCTTGATAAAGCTATGCAGTTTCTAAGCTTGCTGTTTAACCGATGCATAACTTTTTGATCAATTGAACGCTGAAGAGAATCTAATCCTTTTCTGAATGATTGGCTGATGTTGCATGATGGACGAGCCTCACAACACAGATTTAATGTTTCATTACAGCGTGTCTGAAATATATATTATGATTATTATTTAAAAAAAGTACAAATAATATAAATAAATAATATATCAATAAAATACAAAATTAAATAAATATTATATTTGTGAGATTCATCGTTACCATAAAATAAAACATGAAATGAACGTACTCTCACTACGCTATTATTGTTATCATAATCGAATACCTGATATTTAATTAATAAAATTGTCGCTAGAATAGCAGGAGATACTTCATCGCAGGTGTCATCACAAATTAAAACGCTTGCAGATCCATTCTATAATTATTTAAAAATATTAATTTTATTATAGAAATGATATTTGGGTCATAACATATCGTCTTTTTGGTATTCTGTGATAAGATTTCTTAATAGCGCGGTTAAAGAAAAACATATTTTATCGTTCATAATCTTTGAAACTAATGAGGACATAACATGTAAGACCTCTCGTTAACTTTGATAACCAATTCACATAGCCTTGAAGTCTTCCAAAACTATCAATCGAGGGACTCTTTGATTATTCTCAAAAATTATGAAGTGATGCTTCATTTTTAAATCACATTAATGTGAACCATTTAACTAGAAGTGTTAAGGCAAAAAACGTCTCTTACACGTTTTGTGACACAACCACAAAATCCCCAAATGAAGTGTGACAGTTTTGGAAGGCTTCCACTGTCACCATTATTGTATTAATCTTGTTTCACATATCATATATCATATAATCAAATAAAAATGATGCATCATATTTACTGATGTGCTTACCTTCATTATATTCGTCAATGTACTAATAATCAACGGTAAGACGGTATGTAGCGCATTCCATGATATTTCATCTGGATCATCATCAAGAGTCGGAGTGACGATTATTTGATGTAATTTAACCTCATCATCATCCGAGAGCCAAGCAGCATGTGATGGAAGATTCTTTTTCGTATTAATAAATAACACATTATCGATTTTAATATCTGGATCACCACACCATTTCTCATCTAATGAAGCCTATAATAGTTTCAAAATGAAGTCATTACTCTTAAGAAAATACTATTTATTTCAAATATTTGATCCTAAATAATGATATTATCATTGAATGAATTCTGTGTATTAGACATCGCTCAACAAATAATTACAATAAAATTCTAATTGAGAATAATGCAAGAAGTGTCGCTTATATCCATTACCAATTCTCCGATCCAAAATTTCAGATCAAAATTAATATCCATGAAAGCTATTTGACCCGGTGCTGACAATCGTTCAGACTCCAGAAGTTTATTTAATTCTTTATGACCACATTCACCTGCTATTACCTCGGGAGTTTTTCCTTTCTATAAAAATAATATATTTTTATTTCAAATATTCAATTATAGTAGACTTCCTTTCCCCTTTTAGTTTCAGAAAACGAAAATATTTATTATTATTCTCAACAAAATATCATTTTATAAATAAAATAAATCTTACTTTATCTTTACTATAAATGGAGCAACCAAACTGAAGAAGAAAATTTGTTAATGAAATATTTCCATTATTTGCCGCAATATGTAAAGGAGAGAAGCCCTATCCGAAGAAACAAACATAGATTAATAATAATTATGTAAGAACTAAATGAAGCAACTTATTCATTGAATTTAATTGACTTAATTTGTTTAAATTTTATATAATTTAAACCTAAAACCATACTAATGTCAGTAAATACTAACGGCGCGCAAGATAAATATAAGTGTATCAATGTAATTTTTTTCAAATATGATCTAATTGAAGTGTCAAGAAAATTTAAAAATAATATAATGATAAATATCATCTTCTTACCCAAACCATTTCTTTTTTATTACATGTTTCTGGACGAATGAAAAGTTTTACTAATGCCTCATTCCCAGATTGGATAGCATAATATAATACATCTCTTTGCTAAAAACAATTAAAATTATAATAAAAATTATACTTTATTTATTATTATTTGAGTGATATTTATAATTAATTACAGTACATTTTTATCACAACAAGCTTTATCGGCACCAAGTGAAATAAGCTGCCTAACAACATCTATATAACCTCTTGTAGCTGCAAATAATAATGGAGTCATCATCTGAAAAATAATTCGAAAGAAATGAGTGATTATAACTGAATGATTTGAATTATAAAATCTCACATTTTTATCACGACAATTTATGTCCCCACCAGTCATTTTCAACAAATCGATAACATCCGGGTGACGGTAAGCAGCAGCCATGATCATAGCAGTGCAACCAGTATAATCTGCTACGTTAGGATCTTGCCCTTTCATCAGTTGATCACTCAGAGCATTCATATCTCCTTTCGATGCTAATTGAATAAATTCTTGGATTTGAAGCATAGGATCTTCCAAACATACTCCCATGTCTCTCAGCTCTTGTAAAGATCTCCATACTTGGGAGAATGGATCAAAACGATAGTCATATCGCTTAAACTCTGCTTCATGAGGAGATTTCGATCTTTGCAATTTAAATATCACCTCTGAATAAGTAATATGTTCGACTAGCACACCATTGATACGATGAAGAATATAACCCTCTTCATAAAATATTTATTTTATTAATGATCAAATTTGTACGTATATAACGTATATCGTTTATTATTTACCATGAATATGAGGAAATGTCGCAGATATGGTCATTTTACGAAAGTCTGCAATCACATGATCATCTGAAATCAAAGAAGCTAATTCTTTTTCTTTTTCTTTCAATCGCACCAATTCTTGTTCAGCTTTCACATATTTTTTTAATGCTTCGTCTCTTTCATTACGAGCTTCATTATACGAATCATAAATCACCATCTGATTGCTGCAAATCGGATGAAGCTCTTTATATCGCTTGAAATCGTAGATCAACTCAGCTTTAATCTTCTCATCTTTTACTAATTGAATTCTTTCTTCAATATTTTTCATTTTTGGAATCAATGCGACATAATCAAAAAAATGAGTCGGCATTTCTAACATCACATTCCAGGCACTGTCTAAATTCCGAAATAGCCGATTTTTCTTCGTGTAGAACTTCCTACATTCTTTAATTTCATCCATTTTCTCTTCAATTGCTTTGACAATTTCATCATGTGCTGGAATTGCATTTTTGAAATTCTTTATTACTGCTCCAATCTTTAATACGCATTAATGAAATAAGTAAACAATCTTTCATGAGTTTAAATTTTTTATATAGTTTCTTCAAACAAAATAAAATAATTTTAAACATATTTTACAGCAAAATTTGACTATTGTATCAAAGATCAAAGACTTGATAAAAATTACAACCAATTAACAAATCTTAACGTTTATTCTATATCACAACCTTTTGCTTTTATTAGCTGTAGTTTTGTATTAATTTATTACCTGATCATTACCAGCTCTGAATTCAACAACTAAATCCAAACGATCGAATACCGCTAATCGTGGCGGACGTGGATATGTTTCTAGTTTAAGTTCTTCTGCTAGAGGTAGAATTTGAACTTTTTTCTTTTTCATCTTGATGGATTCAATTTCTTACTTTTTCCTACAAATCACTTACTAAATAAAAATGTGAAAATAAGAAATATTTTATTTACAAATGATATATTATAATACTAATTATGTTAAAAATTTAATCTATAAGATATGATTAGTGTATATTGTTATCCCATAGATCAAATATTAAAATATACAGTACATCAATACCAAGCTTGTGATCTTCTCTATCAATACTGTAGCTACCATAATATTAACATTGAATGAATGAATTAAGATAAATTAGCAGCAAATCATATTATTATTAGTACCGGTACTCACGTAATAACTTACTTCTAACATTATCCCGGTAATAATAATAATCTTGTTGATTGTTGTTGTGTTTTTTTTTGTCAGTTTCGACACGATGTGTATATCTTGTTTCAAATAATTGCTCTTTTATGAAATATGTTTATAACTTCCACATTTATTAATTATTTTGTCGGTAAATATTTGGTGAATAATAACTCAAGTAGTTTTTTCAATTTTTCATTTTATTATAAATAAAGTTGTTCATCAGCAGCAGTACAACAGTACAACAAACAACTAACAGCAAACATCTACTAGAATTTACAGTAACACGCTGAAACTTGAAACCCTTAAATTGAACTTCATATTGAACCAATACCGATTATTGAATCCTTTTAGTTTTAAGTGCAGTAACTTACTAAATAGCAATAAAAAAATATTTATAATTGATAATCAAGGTAATAAGATTAATATGGCAGCAGTTAACAAGTATAATCTTTGGGAGAGTGATGATGAATCTCCCGTTTTAAAAGTCAGTGAAAGCAAGAGCAATAATGATCTGGAGAGTTATATGGATTATAAACAACTTTATTTGAAGCAAGTTCAAAAAAACAAAGAGTTAGAATTAGAAATATCACGATTAAATCTTGAATTATTCAAAGTTAAAGAAGAATTTGAGTTGAATGAAATTGAACAAATGCTAGAATTCACTTCATATAAGAATAGAACTAAGCCAATCAAAGTCAACAATGACAACAACAATCACGAAAACAATGCGAATAAATCACATCACCACAGCAATGAATATGACCAAAATAATCTTTTTACCAATGAAAATGATGAAAATGAGTTCTATTCGCATAATCACCGAAAGAATAATATGTTTGGAGACTATCCTCTCGATGATAATAATGCTGATTTCGACTTGAATTCTATATTGAAAAACAAAAATGAAATCATCGAAGAAGATGATTCTGTTTGGAAACAATTAGCAAGAGAAGAAAAAGAAAGAAAAAGAAACTTAAGACAACAGAATAATAAAGCAAGAATATCATCTCATCCAAATAGAAGATTAGTGGCCATGACTCCTGTTGTTGCTGCTTCTGTCACAGTAGCAACTGTAAATTCAACTTCCATTTCAACTGATAAACCAATAGCACCATCAGAATCAATTAGAAATGTATCAGGGAACAGTCTTCCAAGAAAAGATAAATGGGATAGTAGTAGTGATGATGATGAGACTGGAGATAACCTTGATTCATTGAAGCATATCACCACAAGTCATGAGAATTTACATGATAATAATCCAAAAGTGAATAATAAGGATCAAAATATTCAGACAAATAATAAAAATGTTGAGTCAAATAATAGTACAAATTGGGAACAATTAGCTATTGTTGACAAAGAAGAGCGTCTTCGTGCAAGATTAAGGCAAGGTGCATCAAATCGTTCACATAAACCAAGAAATTTGAAATCAAAAACAATGAATGCCACACAAAACAATAATATTAGCAAGGAAGAAACGGAGAGAAAACTAATAAATAAGTTAGTAGCAAATGATTCTATTGGAAATAATCCTACAGTTTTGTTAAATAATCAACATAAAACAGACCAAAACTTAGAATATGATTCCGGATGGGATAGCAATAGCTCTACTGAACATCCAATAGATAGAAATGATAGTATTTCTCCTACACCAATAGATCGTGAAATAGAAGAAAATGATACTATAAATAATAATAATAATAATAATAATAATAATAATAATAATAATAATAATAATGCTATAAATAATAATAGCAATAATAATAATAATAATAATAATAATAATAATAATGCTATAAATAATAATAGCAACAATAATGAGGATATTATTGATCATAAATTATTAAATTGGGTTCGTGGAAAAGATATCATTCAATTAATATTATCATTACATATGATATATGAAGGTCATTTGCCTGATTTAGGGACGAAATGGAAAAGTGACACAAAAGAATTTCATTCTAATTTGATTGGTGATCATAGTGAAATACGAAGAGCTTACTTGTAAGTCACTATTTTTGTATATAGAACACTCACTTTTTTTAGTAAATTAGTCCTTACACGGAAGAAAAAATTATGCTTATCCCTTCTAAAACTATAAAATATATTTTAATAAAAATTAATTGAGAGTTTGGTGGGGGTTATCCGTTTTTGATTCGAAAAAAATTACTTTTATTTTTTCATGATATTGATAATCTCTCAAAATGGGCAACCATAGCTTAATGATCGGATTCAATGCTTTGGTTCTTATAGTTATATTTTAGTCTCGGTACTTCGCGTATCGATTTCGACTCGAACTTAAATCTGGTCATGAAGCTATGGAGTGCCCCTTGTGGTACTCAATATTATATTGATATAAAGAATCAAAAAGACCCTCAAAAGAATCAAAAGGCATATTTATAATTATAAAACTTATCAATATCGTAATTATTATAAAATTAATTAATTTCTTTATTTGTATTCATTTATTTTAGGAAAGTTGTTCGCTGTTTTCATCCTGATAAATTATCTGGATTAAATCTTCAAAGCAAAGAAGTCATAACATATTCAAGAATATTTACTATTCTAACAGATGCATATACATTTTATAAATCACAACATAATTTATGAATTAAATTAATTGAATTAATGAAATAAAAAAATGAAATTATCGAGAGATTATTCTTAAATATAAATATTATTTTCAAAAATAATAAATTATTATCAACTTTTTAATTGAATTAATTTTAAATCATTCAATTCATTAAAATAATCAGGATTTTAATAGAAAAATATTATATATTAACATTATTTTCACATATAAATATTTCCTATCATGATTCTTATCAGAAATTTAAAAAAATATTAATATAAAAAAGAAAAAATATTTTCAAATTATACTAAGAGATTCAACAAAATATTGAAATTCCTTAATCATTTGATGAATGATAAATCGTTGTGATTTATGTATTATAATTAATAATATTTGTAATGAAAATGAAATATAATTAATCAAATTTTGAATTTCATAATTATTCTCAGTTATTATATCCACATTATTACTGCTATTATTATCATTATTATAATTATTATTATTATTATTATTATTATTATTATTATCATTATTATCATTATTATTATTATTATTGTTATTATTATTATTGTTATTATTATTGTTATTATTACTATTATTATTATTATTATTATTATTATTTTTATTATTATTATTATTATCATTATTATCATTATTATTTTTATCATTTTTATTATTTTTATTATTTTTATTATTTTTATTATTATTATTATTATTATTATTATTATTATTATTATTATTATTATTATAGTTTTGCGGATGTTAAAATGAAAATGAGAAAGTATTGTGAAGGTTTACCAAGGCCATTTTATGCTCGTTATGATGTCTTAAAAAATTACATTTGGGTTGATCGAGCAGTAATTCCAAATAAAAGTATTATTTAGATTTTCGTCAATTTATTCGAGTTTCATATAGCAATAATAATAACAATAACAATAAAAGGATAATATCACAATCCTAATATTATTGAATGTATTATATTTTCATCCATATTATTTTATATATGATTATTATTTCAAATTTATGTTATGAATACATTTTCATCACATTATTGCATATGTATATGTTGTTTTTTAGTGAGAATTATTATCACTAATATTTATTTTTATCCATTATTATTACTTTTTGATAAAAATAATCATTTCCGATTTCCAATTATCCATTGTTATAATTATTGTTGTTTATAAAATACCGTAAAACCAATTAGTTTTCAAAATATGAATTGGACTCTTATCATTCTACTTTTTATAGAAGTTTTACTTCTTGAAATTGAGGATAATGGTGTTATAGTTGAAAAGGAACTAAAAGAGATAAAGGACAAACCCACATTTTTTGACCCACACCAGTATATCACTTTATTTCTTTATTTTTATACTTTTTTCCATCACCTGGATCATTCGAAATCATATAATAATACTGCATTTATTATTTCCATTTCCTATACAACGATAACTAAGGCTCGCTTCAATAAAATTTATAGTGTTACTTGGCATACTATTGAAAGAAAACTTCAGAAAATATGAGTGAAATCACAACTCCCTCACTATCAATCAGTGAACCACCTTCGTTCAAAAATGAAAAGAGTAATAATACAATATTTACTAAAGCTATTTCAGCTGCACAAAATCAACCACAACAATCAATGCAAAAACAAAGCGATGTTGATAACACTAAATCGAATGCTGTACAACCTATTTCAAACACGACTAAAAATGTTAGGTAACTATGATTGGCTGCCTGTTATTATTGTAAACTGCGATGATACACTAAGAAATTGCAATAGTGGTGATTTAATATGATATACAGTAGAAACCAACGAAAGATTAATCTGGTTACATACAAAATCTTGATAATTTGGCAATTTGGCACAATTACTAAAAACTTATTTTCATTTATAGTGCATCAGAAACAGAGAACACAGATTTAATAGTTGATAAAGTAGCAGATGAATTTGAAAATTTGAAAGTATTTGGAAATAAAACAAAAGCTGAAATACAACGTGTCCAAGCGAATATCTCGCATTTATCATCAGGTAATAACTAAACAAAAACTCATTAGCTCCTTAATTTTCTTCATAATTATTGGTACAAAACAAAATATTATCTTACTTTTATGATTTAGGGATGAATTTTACAGACCCATCATTGAAAATGTAAGTCTGTCTCTTCTAGAATGTGATGCCATTTTTTTTTTTTTATTATTATTATTATTATTATTGTTATTATTATTATTATTATTATTATTATTATTATTATTATTATTGTTATTTATTATTTATTTATTTTGTGTAGTCCTATACCAATCGTGGAGTCTTTGACGATAGATATGCGATTTGATCAACCATCACACATACAAGCAGTTACTATACCTTTGATAATGGACCATCAGAATATTATTGCACAGGTATTTGCTTGACTAACTTATGAGGCGAAACTATTTTTATTGCTGGGCTTCGCTTATATTATAATATATATAATCTTAATTATAAATAATTAAATATTTATAAGCAATATAATAATTCTTGTTTTCATTCATAAAAATTATAAGTCACATCTATTACTTTTATTAGTTTTTACACATTTTTTATAAAAACAAATCTGCTTAAACAATCAATTGATGTGTCTAATATAATATTAATGGATAGGCTCAAAGTGGTTCAGGAAAAACACTTCCATTTTGTATAGGAATGCTAGCTTCATTAGACGTTAGTTTACCTCAACCTCAAGCTTTGTGCATTGCCCCTACACGTGAATTAGCTTTACTCATAATTAAGAAAGGTGTTATGCCACTCTCATCAAGAATGCCACAAGTCAGATATGAACAAGCTGTTCCAGGGGCTGATATTGAGAAAGGATCAAGATGTTCATCTCATATTATTGTGGGTACTCCTGGTACAATTTCTCATTGGGTGAGCTCAGGTGAGATCATCATTTTATTAACATAAGATATTGAATAACTTTCATATTTATGATTATGGAAGCGTTATGATTAGTCTAATTTATCCTTAAGTGACATAATAATTGTCACATAACATTCCTTGATGGGAGAATGACTCTGTTTATCGTTATTCTCTCCCTTAACTGTGTTGTATATCATACTGTTATCATGGATAAGATGAGTGAAATTGACAGCAATCAACGTGCTTATTCAGTAAATGATGAAGAAAATATTTGTTCTTTGTAATTATAAATTATAAAATATAAGGCCACTCCTTATAGCACCCGAAGGAGTGGCCTAAATATTTATCTTTTCAATTAATTGTTGACAAAATTTGTCCAAAACATTTTCACGAATCATCTTTAAATCATGATAAGAAAAGAATGACAGAAAAAAGTTAAATGAAAAATCTTCCTTGCCTTTATGAGTCTAGAATGTTGACCGCATCGAAACATATTCTCAAATAATTTACTAATAATTTATAATGATGATGCTATTATATGATCCTAGAGGGATCTTCAACTATTAAGATACTCAGTGACCCTACAAGATACTATCCAACATGAAACGTTAATAATCAAAAATAATTCACATTTTTTCATTTATTAGGTTACATAAATCTTGCGACAATGAAAGTATTTGCTGTGGATGAAGCTGATAAAATGGTTGAAGAAGCATCATTTGGAGCTGATACAAAAAAGATTTGTAAAAAACTTGATCCTCGTTGTCAATTATTATTTTTCTCAGCAACTTTCTCACCTGTAATATTGGAGTATACAAAAAAATTAGTACCAAGAGCTAAAGTTGTTCGCTTAACAACAAATGAAGAATTGGTATTAGATGTGATATTTCAAATCCGAATGGATGTTAGAAATAAAATACTTGATGAAGAAGATAATAATACTAAAATCGATTCAAATCAAAATAATAATTATAATAATGGATATAATGGTGGTCGAGGTGGTGGACGTGGTTACCAAGGTGGACGTGGATCTAGTGGTCGTGGTCGAGGTGGTAATGGATTATCTACCAGTAGTGGTTCAGTGAATAAACTAGCTGTGCTTAAGAGTCTGTATGAGATGATGTCATTAGGCGGACAATCGATTGTATTCGTTGAAACAGTAGTTGATGTAGAACGTATCGCTGAAATGATGACATCAGCTGGCTTTGAAGTGTCACCATTTCATGGGAAATTAGATCCTCAGATAAGAGATCAGCGATTTTTAGATTTTACTGAAGGAAGGTCAAGTGTTCTCATTGCAACTGATGCATTGGCAAGAGGAGTTGACATTCCAGCGATTCAAATGGTAGTTAATTATGATTTGCCAAAAAAGAAAATGGGTACAAAAATGGTATGTGATGCTGATACTTATCTTCATAGAATTGGCAGGTGAGAGGATGCTTTGATTAACATATCCTTCATAATAATAAAATTGACATTATTATATTTACTTTATTCTTAATAATAATAATAATAAAAATAATAATAATAATAATAATAATAACAATAATAATAATAATAATAATAATAATAATAATAATAATAATAATAATAA
>VKHH01006333.1:0-21172 GCA_015144975.1 Epipyxis sp. PR26KG
AAAAAAATTGTTTTTTGCTGGCATTGATTAAAAAGAATAATAATATTATTTAATAAGATTATTATAAAATATATATGCAGCTTGAATTTAAAAATATAAAATATATTATTTATAAAGAAAATAATAATTATAATAATAATAACAATAACAACAATAATAATGATAATAATAATAACAATAATAGTTACAATAATAATAATAACAATAATAATAACAATAATAATAATAACAATTATAATAACAATAATAATAATAATAACAATAATAATAATAACAATTATAACAATAATAATAACAATAATAATAATAATAACAATAATAATAATAACAATAATAATAATAATAACAATTATAACAAATATGAAATGTATCATAATTTGATTACCATTAATTTTGATTTAATTCGATTGCTGGTACACACATCATATGGGCCTTTCTGAGCCTATTCCAAAATAATAATAAAATAATAATCAATAAAATAATCATTTATTTAATAAAAAGAAAAGAATTACTTTATTTAATTTCGAAACGTGTGCACCATTTTGCAACAGTAAATCAACTATTTGCTCATGTCCGTTATAAGAAGCCCACCAAAGAGGACTCTCATCATCCTACACCATGATAATAATCATAATAATAATCATTATAATAATAGCAACCATTGTAATAATAGTAATTTTAAAATAATAATAACAATAATAATAATTGATAATAACAATATATTAATAATGATAATAATAAACATAAAAATAATTATTGTAACTGGTTTTGTTTTAAAATAACATACCATATTGCATATGTTTGGATTAGCTCCATACTCCAGCAGGGCACGAGCAATAACATCATTTCCAGTGACACTTGTCCACCAAAGAGGTGTTTCATTATCCTAAATCATTAGATAATAATAAGACATATGAAGCTAGTTTTAATTATTATTGTCAAAAATCTGTTTTATTAAAGAAACTGTTGGCAGTTTCAGTAAATAGAGAAAACCTTCATCACAATTCATGATAATCATGCTAATCATTGGTATGGTCCATAATTGCACTTATCAATTATTAGTAAATCAAAATCAATAATATAATACATGATAGACATAGAAAAATTGTTTTTAATGATGTTTATTGGATGGTTTCATTTGATTATGATTTACAAATAATTGATAACTGTAATTATTGATTATATATATTTCCAAACGTGTAATCAGAAGAAATATCATGAACAAGTCATACAATTTCTATTAGCATGTCTCAAAGCATTGGTGAGTTAAAAATAAGAAATTAAATGGTTCGTTTAATATTAGCTAAAATACTAATAAATAAACGAACCAAAAATACACAGATTCCTTTTAATTGTAATAATAAGTTATTTTAAACGGAGCCTTATTATATCACCCCTCATAATATAAACGGTTTCAGTGATTATTATGATTATTATTGTGATAATGTTAAGTTACTTACATTAGTTGTAATGTTCAAATCAACTCGATTCGATCGAATTATCGCCAATGCAATGCTATCATTTCCATAAAAACAAGCACAATATAATGGACTCCAACCATTCTACAAACGCAGATAATAATGATAGTCACAATAATCACGATAATAATAATGTTCTGTGTATCATTTTTATTCTTAACAATAATTATCATATGAATTTTTTGTTAATTAATTTAAGATATTCATTAGCCATACGAAGGACAATGACCGTATTTAGCTTGGAGTGGATTTATTAAAAAATTCGATAGATATATATTGCGTGGCATTTTCATTGACACACACTGAACATAAGAGTAATAAGTATGATTTATTCGTGTTGTGTTTGTGGTACTTACATTATCAGAAATATTAGGATTGGCTTTAAATTTTAATAATAATTCCACAATCGACAAATTACCAGTCATACAAGCATTGTATAATGGAGTCAAATTATTCTGAAAATAAAATTATTATAATTATTGTTATTTTTAAGAATTATTATTACGATTATCTGTTTAATTAATATAATAAACCTTAAATGGTGATCCATACCTCTGTTTTCATGTTAGGATCTGCATGATATTCTTCTAATAAAATCTGTGCTAATTTAGTATAGCCTTCATTACAAGCATTATATAATGCTGATTTTTTAGTCTGAAAAGACAAATTTACAAAATAAAAATGAATATAAACAAATTATTTAAGTATTCAGTATAATATTCTAATCAATTATCCAGTGAGAAAATCAACAGTTTCCGTGCCTTCTGTTTGATGTGATTCATGAAATGTTAGATACCTCATTGTCTTGATAATTAATATCCATTCCTTCTTTCATCATTAAACTTCGAATCGTGCGAATATCATTATGTAATGCTGCTGATAATAATTGATGCGATAAATTCTATATGAAAATCATAAACCAATGATAATAATAATCAGTTATATGTTTCAAAATATATAAAAGCTTGTAATTCACCTCACATGCTTTGCCACGAATTGTAGCATTATTCTAATCATTAACAATAAGAGAATAGATTTGTTAATTCCATAGAGAATCTAATATTTCATTGTTTTTTATTTTTTACCTTTAAAATTTCCTTCACGGATTCAGTTTTTGCAATGTCGAATGGTAGCATACCATCCTATAATTAAATGAATTAATTAAAAAGGAGAGAAAATCAAATCAAAATAATATAATACAAAAAACTCTGAAACTTACATTATTTGAAATGTGAACGTTAGCATTATGCTCAACTAGCAATTGGACTAAATTTGAATTACCTTTCTTCACCGCACAAAACAATGGAGTAGTGCCTTCCTATACTCATTTAATTAGAAATAATAAAAAACATTTATTATTATTATTATTATTATTATTATTATTATTATTATTATTATTATTATTATTATTATTATTATTATAGTTTCAAAATTATTATTATTACCGAGGTTGGGAAATTTACCACAGCTCCATAGTCTAGAATCATTTTAACAATATCTTCTTGATTTTGATAAACTGCACAATACAATGAGGTGTATCCAACCTAGCATAATAATATTATATTATACAGTGGTAGACATTAAATGTAATATAATATAATAAACTTGATTCAACTAATTCATCAATTAAGGATTTATTAGAATTTTTTTATATAAATTAATACAACAAAATTAATGTAATGTATGTAATAAATAGTAATTGATGAGTATTTACATGATTGACAGCGTTTACATCTGCTCCATTCGCTAACAACATTGTTATAATTTGTTTGCTGCCATTCCATGAAGCACAAAGAAGAGGAGTTGCACCCCACTACACAACAACCCATACCAAAAATACAATAAATAATAATTAATATTAACAAAATGAGAATTATAAAAATAATAATTATTATACAAATAATTATTATTATACAAATAATAATAAAAAAATAATAATTAAATCCTACTTTATTTGATTTATTAGGATTTGCTCCATGAAGGATTAACTGCCGTGCAATATCAACCAATCCATTGTTGCATGCGACAAATAATGGTGTCAATCCATCCTGATAAATAAATCCCATTAATAAATTAAGATGATATTTAATTATGGTAGAGTTTAGCTTTAATTACCATATCTTCAATATTAGGATTGGCTCCATTAATCAACAATAAGTTCAATATTTTGAGTGATCCTATCGTTACAGCCCAATAAAGAGGAGTGCCACCATAGTACTATACATATCAAATAATATTATCAATCCATTATGACAGGATCTTATGAAATCATTTTTTTATAATTTTTTTATAAATATTTTTTTATAAAAATAATTGATAGATTATTATTGTGCAATAATCTTACCTCATCTTGATAGTTAATATTTAATCTCGAATCATTAATAAATATTTCAAAGGCAGAATAATCATTATCTTTTACAGCTAATAAAAAGCTTTGATTTAATTGCTATGATTATCAACATAGATTTGATTGATCAACTTGTTGATTAATTGATGAGCAGTGGAATTAAAAATATAATGTTAAAACAATAATAGCTGCTATATTAGATATATATATTGTTTATTATTCATACCTTGATTGAATGTTCGTCGTAAGGTAATAAGCTCTTCCTGTCAGGGCTCTGCACAGACTGAAATCATACGAATTGTTTGATATATTAAATTGAAATAATCACGTGCACTAAACAAAATCCTTTGCTTTGATATATTACCTCAAGCATATCCCTGATGTCTGGGCGTAATAGATGGCTTATCAAAGAGATAGCATTTGCAGTCTATATTTAATTAGCATTATTAATAAATGAAAATAATTTGGATTATGGAACGAAGTAGAAAATGTATATCATTTACATGTCCAGAGAAGGCCTCTGCTGGCTTGGTGGATATTAACAGATTCACAATATTAGCGTAACCCAACACTGATGCTTTAATTAAAGGACTTAAGCCATCCTATTAAAATTTGTGGGAAATGAGTGAATATAGATAATAAATGTAGAGTATCGTATGATCTCACCTTGTCAGGCTTACCCACATCACATCCTAAACTCATCAAATGAGTTACAACTGAAGTTTGTCCATAAGCACAAGCACAATAAAATGGAGTTTCTCCATCCTACAATAAAGTACATTGAGTAAATTATAAATGTCATAATAACTCGAAATTAGAATATGCAAAAGTCTTTTGATTTTACAGTACTACTTACAACATTTGTTTGGTTTATATCTCCTCCATGAGATATCAATAAATCTATTATTTCAATGCTTCCATTTACCGCAGCACAACACAAAAATGTTTCACCATCCTTAATATAAATAGTAGAAAATAATTTTAAAATAGTAAAAACAAAACATGATTACATTGTACGTGCAAATAACAAAAAGGAAATAATCTTATCACTGTACCTCTTGATCGACGAAATCCATATCAACAGAACATTGTTTTAAAATGCTTCTCACTTGCTGTGGTCTGTCGTATTGAATAGCCTCCAATAGTGATAAATTATCATGCTGTAAATATATGAGATCAAATAAGAAATTTAACACAATTTACTTCAACAAAGCACAGTACCTCGACTATTAGCATTGATGGCAAAGTTAGAGAGGAATGGGATCGCATCATAATGTACGGTATAACTCTGTAGGAAAACAATCGTAGTGTAATTAATTACTCCTTTTAAAGAAGTAAAAAATAAGTAGGAATAAAAGAAATGTTAGATATAATACCAGTCTATAATAATAATATCAATTTGGGGAATTGTTATTTTTTTCCAACCCTCCAGCAACTACAACATGTGGACTGTTTGACATTTACACTATCCTGTTTCTGCGTGGTGTTCATTCATTTTATTCATTCAATGTGTGTTGTTTTATTAATTTTCTTCTTTTTACCAAAAAACTCCACAACACACAAAAAATTACAATTATTAATGAAGTTATTATAAAATATAAATGTTTGGGGAAATTAATATAATTAGAAGTAGATTTAAAATAGCAATTACAGAATTACAACATTACAAGAAGGTGGATTTCAACATTTCAACAAAATAAAATTATACCCAATACCTGCAGTAACGTCGAATATTTGAAAGTATGAATATCCCAGCCAACTATTCCTTGATAATACTATTGTCAATTTTGTCAGTAATCCGCTCATACCATTTCTCTTTTAAAATTTTCCCCACAACAAAAATGTCGCATATCAGTCAGATTAATTTCAATTCTGACTGTAAGTTTCGCTTAAACCAAAAATTGTTTTGTGAATTAGTTAATAATGAGCAGAATGCCCGAACAATTAGTCCTATTAAAAACCAATCAACTCAAAACACAATAACTTCTAGTTCCACCACTGTTCCAAATAAAAGTAGCTCCAAAAACAATCGATTTTCTTCTTTAAAAGATAGACTTCGTTTAATCTTTATATCATTAGCTACAGTTTTGAGGGTTCGTAGTCGAGGGTTAAGCTCTGATACAGTAAGAGCTGCTTCCTCTGCTGGAGGACGGAAACCAAATAAATTTTTTGCAATTTTGAAGGCCACTTTCACAAATAAGAAAGTATTGTTAAGATTGTCAATTGCATTGTTGGGCCTATTTGGGTTGTCAAAATATTTTGCTTTCATGAAGTCTCACACTACAGAGTTGTCATTTTCACTATTTCTTAAGGTGAGTAACGATTATTGTCAATTTATTCCGAGTATTTATTAGATTTTGATGATCAATTTAATACTTATTTTTTATTAGTTAATGGAAGAATCACCAGAAAGGTTAGTATGGCAGTTATTAAGTTTTATTTTAGTTTTATGTTCTTCAAAGCCCATAAATGGTTTTCCATATTGCTTTACAAACCCTTTGTATGACTATTATGATCTTTTGTGTACATACAATCTACAGTTTATTTATTATTTTATTTATGATTTTGCATAAAGAATTCAATCTTTGAAGGTCACCTCAAGTGTTTTATTTTTTCTTTTGGATGGAAAACGAAATGCCCTAACGAGAATCGTTCCACTGGAACCAAGTCTTTTACAGAAATTAATTGATAATGGAATAGATGTCACAGCGCCAGCTGCTCCTACAAATATCTTAAGTATGAATTATTAATAATAAATAATAATGAATTCTTTAGTATATTATACAACAACTAATACTTCATTGTTAAAGTTATTATATAGTATGCATTTTATTCTGTTGTATGTTGCTTTTGTTGCTAATTTATATTATCGGAATAATGTGTTTTAGGTATCCTATGGACTGCAGGATATTGCTATTTTCTCTGGAAAATGTCTTCTCGACTCTTACAGGTATGGTGTTATTATTGTCTTCCACTCATATTATATACTTGTTTTGAATCATTTTATTTCATACACGTATTGAAGGGCCCTCAAGACGAGGGAGCTGGACGAAGTAAAGATAAAATCGACTTGAAAGCTTATGGAAATCTCAGTTTTGATGATGTTGCTGGTAAGTATTTTCAAACAATCATTTAATTGCGCGATTTAACAATCCAATTGTGATTTATTGTCTGCTATCAGGTCAAGATGTGGCAAAGCAAGAAGTAAAAGAGATTTGTGAAATGCTAAAATCACCTTCAAAATATATTAATGTTGGTAAGTAAAGAAGTTTTTGTAGATTATATTATGTTAATTATTTATTCAAAATTGAATATTTTGTATCACACATACACTCTCTCTCATAGCTATCATGGCTAAAATAACTGTATTTTGTTTAACATAATTTCTATTATTTTTAAATAGCCGTCGAATACTAGACACATCATAATAGCATCTCTTTTGCATAATTGTTTTGTGATGGCATATTTTGTTCATTAATAATTTATCATCATTTGAATAAACTGGTTTTCAACTGTTAATATTTATTTTTCCGTTTGAACAATATTTCATGAAATATTTCATAATTAACTCAAATTCGATGTTATGTGACATCATTTAACAAATAATACTTTTAAAATATCATTATTATAATATTTTTCATTCTCTGAAACATGTTTATTTTTAACGGGATGAGCATCGTTCTGTTACATAATTATAGTTATTTTATTTTTTATGTTTATTTTTATTATGATTATGTAAAGGTGCAAGGTTACCATCTGGAGTGCTTTTGGCAGGACCTCCAGGAAGTGGTAAAACATTGCTTGCAAGAGTTACTGCAGCAGAATCAAGGGTCCCATTTTATGCTTGCTCGGCAAGGTAAACATAACAAAATAATACAAAATACTTGGGATTATTAATAGCATAACGGTTCTTATCACTGCTTTAAAATATCATGATAATAACCACAAAAAATCATAATTTATCATTTGTTCATTTATTATATTGTTTGTTGTAGTGATTTTGTAGAAATATTTGTTGGAAGGGGGCCAGCTCGAGTTAGAAAACTTTTTAAACAAGCAGCAGAAAATGGTAAGTTTAGAAGAACAGTTATTTTGATTGAAATAGTATTGAAATTGAAACAATGAAAGCCTTACAGAAAACTGACATAAATCGGTTTGGAGGTTACATTTATTCGATATTTCGGTTTTTTCCTTTTAATCACTGGAGATTTGATTTGACCAAAATAACACCCCTCACTTTGTGTGACTCTAACATAGAGTCTCATAAGTGTAAAGTTTGATGCTTAGCAAGCTTTCAATGCAGCTTAATACCAGCCTAATCCATGCTGTAATGTTGTTCTCACCTTCTTTATTTGTGTGTGATGTTTGTTCTCACCTACTTCTATATTTGTGTGTGATGTTAAACATTATTGTTTATACAAATTAATTATTATTATTGTCGAAGAAGTTACGTTCAAATCGAATTATATTAATTTTCATTATAATTTTATAGCACCGTGCATAGTTTTCATCGATGAAATTGATTCTATCGGAAGGTAAAAAAGTATATTATTATCATAATAATTGAAAAAGTTGCTAATTTGTTTTTGTTTTTCTAAATCAGATCGCGTCGCATGGGATCGATGAATTCTGAACAAGAAAATACTTTAAATCAAGTAAGATTATTTTTGAATATTTCCTATTATACATTGGGAAGGAGGTTTTGTTGTGCCATATTTGCCTTATTATGGCATGTGTGGCAACTGCGTATGCCAGTTATTTTATTTTTCGATAAACTTCACAAACATATCTTCATTTGAAAAATAAATGTCACTGAAGTATAGTTTTCAAACATAAAAGAGTAAAATAAGATCATTAATTGTGCCGTAATAAGGCATTTCTTTTCCAGTCTTAGCTTTGTCATTCGATTATAATCAGTTGCATAATAGTAGGACGTAAAATCCACTTTTCGCCATCAACTCCATTGATAATTGTGGCATGGAGGTGTTTGTGGGAACTAATCCTCATATTCTATCCTAGTAAATCATGAATGATGAATAAAAATTCATCAGGATATGATGATATTGGGTAGAGATGATGACATGCTTAATTAGACTATTATTACTGTTTATATTATGATATTATTTTATTTGTTAAAAATCAGATATTAACTTCCATGGATGGCTTGGATACCTCCAATAATGGTGTCATCGTGATGGCTGCAACGAACAGGTTACTACCATTTCAATATTATGATTTATGTGATTTTTATCATATATGTTTTATAAAATTTGATAATATAGTGATTATTTCTATAATAATAATAATTCTATTTTGTTGATAGGGTTGAGTTATTGGATCCAGCATTACTCAGAGCTGGAAGATTTGATAGAATTGTCCAATGCCCCCTTCCTGATAGGTGAGATAATAATTATAATAATTCATAAGTTTGTTTTATAATAATTATTAATTGTGTTGATTAGATTGGGTCGATTGGCAATTTTGAAAGTACACACAAAAAACTTGAAATTATCAGAGGATGTTGATTTAGAAAGGCAAGTTTTATAATAATAATTATAATAATTATAATAAAATAATAATAATTATAATATAATAATAATGATAATAATAATTATTATTATAATAATATAATAATAATAATAATTGTTTTATTATATGATTTTTATGTTATTAGAATATCTCGATTAACTCCTAATACAAGTGGAGCTGACTTGAGTGCCATAGCTAATGAAGGTAAAAATTGTATATTATATTCTGTCTCACCCCTTCCCTTCCCCGCATGTTCCTCTCTTGCGATGTTATTTCGGCTGATTTTATCATATTGATCATTTGTGATTATTATGATGTACCCATAATGCATGTGATCTGATTCCTTTTATTATTGTTATTTGTTGATAATATTATTTTTGGTGTGATTCATAGCTGCTATTCGAACTGCTCGGAGAGGGGGCAACGTAACGGACGGTGCTGATTTTGATGATGCATTACGATCATTTTATTCTGGGCGAGGAGTCTCAATTTCGAGTAAGTTATAATAATTATATTCCTATCATCTTCATCAGCGTGTCACACAAACGAATACCACACAGCGAATATGAATATTTATTAATCGTCTGATTCGATAAGTTTCTTTCATTATTTAATAATAATAATAATAAAAATAAAATAACAATGATAATAATAATTTTAAGATATTATTATTATATATTAATTTTAAGAAATATCATAATAATAAACATTTGGCATTTTTATATTTTTAATAATAATTATAATTATAATAATATTGTTTGTTATGTTGAATAGGTTTAGCGGAAGCAACAGGATTATCGTCATTATCTAATATGTTCAAGAATTTAGGTGGTAACACAAGCCCTATGCCAATGTCAAATTAATAATTATTTTGTTTCTCTCACAAGCCAACCTCTTGTATGAATCTATGATAATTATTCTCTCTGCTAATAGTAATGAGACGATAATAATAATCATATTAAATTTTAATCATAATAATCCCATTTTATTTTCTATTATTATTATATTGTTATTATGAACAAAAACGGAATAGATTAAAAAAAGCAATTATCTTCATAAACATAATTATTATGAACAAGATATAGACAATTTCTCTTATAATTATTATATGATTATTATTTGATTATTATATGATGTGATGTGATGTTTATTCTATAATTCCATGCGAGAGAAATGTACATGAAAATGTATGTGTCAAAGTTGTTATGAGTACTACATCATAATTGCAGAATGGTCATTGTGATCAACCTAATAAAAGACATTTCTCAGTATGAGTGACCCGTAGATATGATGTGTTTAATACATAATAAATACATAATGCTCGTGACTGTACAAGAAAAATGTATCTATTACCAGTCAGGAATAGTATATTTAATATGTTATGATTTCATCAATGGATACTATTAGTATAACAACTTCCATCCCATCTATATCGACCAGAAGTTACCAGCAGGAACAAGAATGATTGAATCAGATTCAAGAGATTAACGCGATCCCGGGTCTATAGGTTTAACCGGTACATGATAATTCCTTATTCACATCATGCATCTCTTACCAAAACGTTGCAAATATTTGAAATGAATTATAATAAATATTATCGCTGGTATGTTATTAATATTTTCAAAACATTCAAAAATAATCTAATTATTTCAACAACCGCAAATAATTATCCACTCATTAATTAACAGCAAACAAGTGCATCAATAATAATCAAAGGAAATAGCATCACACAAAATTTGGAAATATTCTTTGATTAATTAACATTTTATATCATTATTCGGTGAGACAAGTGCATGTCAACCAAACACAATTCGAATGGAAGTATTAAACTTCTCATAATTTATTATTATTATAAATCATGATAATAATAATGCAATTCTTTTCAACAACAAAATAAAAAAATAATATTATTTTTCGATTATAATATTCCTAATGACAGGATTCAAATGGTTGCGATGAAGTTGTCAGCATGTCAGAATGGATCCTTATTATTGCGCTCAGCGATGATTTTCAGTTTCTCTGTCGTACTTGAATAAGCCAAGTAACCAGTGCACATCGCTCGACAATTATTATAAATAAAGCGATCTGTAATATAATAATAAAGACAATAATAATAGTAATGTAACAGTAAAGCTGTTTGTAAAGTGATCAAATCAATTATGATTATAATTTATGTGATAATGATGATGATAATCGTCAATTTAATGATAATCATCATAATAACACCAATAATTAATATAATAATAACAATAAAAATAAGCCATCACAACACACAACTGGTGGTAAAATTGGTAGATTAGAAGGAAAATGATACGAAAAGGCAATCATTTCATCCTAACCAATAATTGTCATTATATTAATCATAAAATATTAATAATATATTTTTAACGTACCAAAAACTAATGGTGAGAATGAAGTATCATCTTCTGATGAAAGAGGATTCCATAATTTATCACAAATTTTTAATAAACCCAAACTGAAAATAGCAAATACCATATTTTGAGCTGTGATTTGAATAAAATTATTTAGAAACCAAATATTAGAATTATGAGGCCAAACCGTATTCGCCGGAGGAGAGAAATTACCATTTCCTATAATAATAACAATTATTATTATTACGATTATAATTAAGCCTGTCCAATATTATTATCATACATTATTAAATACAAAATGAAAGGAGTATACAATAGGCTATTATGATTTATAAGATACGCACCACTGGATCTGTTAGCCCATCCCACAGCTAAATTGACCCCCGTCTCAACCGCAAGTGATGCCAATGATATTTGAACAGTCCAATGCACCAAATGAACATATGCATATGGTAATTGTGCACCAATGACACCTAAGGTAGCTCCTATTCCACCTCGAATAGCTTGAAAATTAGCAATAAACGAGTTCTGAGCGATAAAAAAATAATAATTTATTTGAAAAATGATGATAAAATGGGAATAATTCCAGAAATGAATGGTCTGTTATTACCTTAACAATCGCATCTATAGGATATCCTGCATCAATCATACTATCCACCAAACAAGAGATCCAGGAGACAACAACTAGAGGCCTCGTGCCAAGCATTGCTCCTTCCAACCAGTCCTTTTCCTGGGGTGTGATGAGTATTTCGAACTCACTTCCTTCACATAAGGGATCTAAATTGGACTCGCCGCTAACTGAATAAAATGTGAGCCTCATTACTAATCTACTGTATCGGATAATTTTATCCCGTATTGCAATGGACTGAGGCTATTTAAAAATATTATATCATATTTAAATCGATTTATGATAAATAAACATATACCGGTGATATACATGGCATACTGGCTTCTGACGTTGTGAGTATAATGACAGAGCAAAGAACACAAAACATTTGAATAATTGTAATTAAAATACTGTAATATTTATGAAATTTATAAATGCTGATTGATCTATAACATATTTTTTGCTTGAGAAACTATACATACATTTAATGGGTCGCTCCGCAACATTGAATATATTAACAAATTAGTATTTTCTAAAGCTCCCCACAAACCGCCAATTGTAGTATTTCTCACTCTATCCCATCTGTTGATAACAATTCCAACATAACCAGCAAAAACGAAACTCAACAGCGTTAATACACGCGTTACAACTGAATATTCATCCCATTGAGAACTAGCACTATTTGTTAGTAAACATATACCCATTGTTACGAAACAAATAACAGAAAGATAGCCCAATTGTTTCCAAGTATCCTACAATAAATACTGTAGTTGTGAAGTTTGATAAAATAAAATAAAACTACACTCTCGCCATATCTTCTTATAGCGCAAATCAATTAAAAATTGGTGAGTGAATTGTTTTTAAAATTAAACTTACAGTATCACCAACTATTGTATGACTAAAGCTAACCAACGCATTCCATTGGCCAACCCTCTTGGCATCATACTTCATTATTTTCCCTTCTGCTTTCATAAACCAAGGAGCTATTGTATGTTCCTTTTTTCGCCATGGTGGTGGAGATTGATTAAACATTGAATTTATAGTTTCTTTCGAAAGTTTATTGAGGTCATTACTATTTGCTCCATTTATAGTCGGATTTAAAACTTCCATAGGATAACTATTCATTTCTAAAAAGCAGCACAGAAAAATAATTGTTAATACCAAGAATAGTATTAAGATACTAATAATAGGATAAGTTAAATGTCAAGTGGGGAAGTGGGGTGCCCCCCCCCCGAAGTGCCGTTATTGAATGAATGAATGAATGAATGAATGAATGAATGAATGAATGAATGAATGAATGAATGAATTTCAACTATAATGAATGAATGAATGAAACGAATGAATGAATGAATGAATGAATGAATATGTTCCAGAAAGGGAAACGGTAACTTTTGTCGATTTACGGAAAGTAAGAAATTAATTTAGAAATAAATTTGAATGAACCAAGAAAGATTTACAAAAATAATAGTATATGTAAATATTATACATTTTTTTATCCCCGTCTATCGTGAGCAACTATTATGGAATTTACACTTGCTTACAAAGAATTAATGAACAGTTGAACTACAAACGGACGTCAGCAAACGGTTCAGCAGCCCCGAAAAAAGAGGCATCATCATCACTTACATAGTCTTTTATAGAAGAGAAAACAGAGAATTGTTTGAGAGATAAGCTTGTTTATTTATTTTATTTGAGTGAAATTATGAAAGGCAAATCTGGTGGAAAATCCCGAGCAAATCAGGTAATTTACTCATATCCTCCTTCAAAAAAATGTTTGAGAAAATTTATTTTCCAATATTTGAACCGTACCTTTATAAGATTTATTTGGTCTAGTAATAAGATTGAATAGATTAATGAATAATAGAATGTTAATATCACAACAGCGATACATATTATTGTCATTTTGTCATCTTAAATTTTTATAATTATATAATATTTGTAGCCTCAACCTAAGTGGGCAGTTTTACAAGTACTAAATTTGGTCGTAGTCACAGTATTTATTGGTAGCATTGCTTATGTGGCTATTAACTATCAGCAATCTATTACACAAGCGTCAGAAAGTGCCAGTCCATTGACGAATATTTTCTTCCCTCTCATGGTCTTGTGGAGCTTATGCCTTGCTTATTTCTTTGGATTTTTCGGTATTTCTTTCGTGGATAAACAGGCATTATCTGAATCACCATCATCATTTGGTTTGGGTTCATTGGGAGATGAATTAGTTGAAACTGAACCCTCACCAGTTGAACAATCACGACCTAAATTTTCGATTAAACCAACCCAACAAGAATTCAACTCTTCATTTACTGCTGCTCCTTCCCATCCTCCAAGAAACGATACTGTTATATGCTCTGATCGTGCGAAAGATACACAAAATGCAACTGAGAATGTTCCTATTGATGAAATTAAATTTGATGAGTTGAGCGATGAGCAAGTTTTACAACTTTTATTAAACAACACCCTCAAAGATCACCAATTGGAAAAGAAATTAGGAGACTATGAAAGAGCTGTTAAGTTAAGAAGAGAATTATATGAAAATTTACTTGGCAAGAGTTTAGATTTAATTCCTTACCAAGGATATGATTATAACAAAGTGTTTGGTGCCAATTGTGAAATTGTGGTGGGATATGTTCCAATCCCAGTTGGACTTGTTGGACCTATTACTATTAATGGTGAACCTATTTATATTCCTATGGCAACAACGGAAGGTTGCTTGGTGGCTTCTACTAATAGAGGTTGTAAAGCTATCTCAGTAGGTGGTGGCTGCTGCACTGTTGTGCTGAAAGATGCCATTACTCGTGCTCCATGTATAAGGATGCCATCCGCAATGCGTGCCGCAGCTGTGAAACGATGGATTAATGTACCTGAAAATTATGCTATAATTGAGGAAGCATTCAACTCCACAACAAGCTATGGTCGTTTGGAATCAATCGAAGCAACGATCGCTGGAAGAAATGTTTACCTTCGTTTCAGTTGCATGTCTGGTGATGCGATGGGAATGAACATGGTTTCCAAAGGTTGTTTGAAAGCAATTGAAGTCTTAGAAGCTGAGTTTTCTGATTTGGTATTAGTTGCAATTTCTGGAAATATGTGTACCGATAAGAAACCAGCTGCAATTAACTGGATCCTAGGTAGGGGAAAGAGTATTGTCGTTGAAGCGATCATCCCAGAAAAAATCGTTACAAGTGTTTTGAAAAGTTCTGTTTATGATATGATCGAAACTAATAAACAAAAGAATCACATTGGTTCAGCGATGGCTGGTTCAATCGGAGGATTCAATGCTCATGCAGCGAACATCGTCACTGCTGTGTTCCTCGCCACTGGTCAAGATCCTGCCCAAAATGTTGAGAGTTCAAACTGCCTCACAATCATGGAATACGCTGAAGATGGTAAATCACTTCACGTTAGTGTTACCATGCCTTCTATAGAAGTTGGAACTGTTGGTGGAGGCACTCACTTACCTGCGCAATCCGGCTGTTTGGATATTTGTGGAGTTAGAGGTGCTTCAAAAGGTCCCAATGCTCAACCAGGTGATAATTCTAGAAAATTGGCTCAAATTGTAGGTGCGGCCGTCTTAGCTGGTGAGCTGAGTTTAATGGCTGCCTTAGCTGCAAATCATCTAGTGAGATCTCATATGCAACATAACCGTAAGCCAGCTGCAGTTGACACAACCACACTTACACCAAAAGAAATTCATGCAGCTTTGATTAAGAAAAACAGTAGCATGCCTGATTTAGCGTCAATGACATCTTCAACTTAAAAAACATTTTAAGTGTGAAATAAATGTGTTAATAATATGTACATGTAAAGAGAGTTCGAATGATATTAATAATGACAATATGGTGCAAATATAAAATATTATTCCTGTTGCCCATGTGGTTGATTGGATGACATCAACAGGATCAGGAGATTTTAATTTTATTTACTTAGTTAGAAAGCGTTACTATGAGCACTCCAATTATTGCCCATATTTTCACATTTTGTTTTGTTGTAAATGAATTTGCATAACTCAATTGTTTTCAATGTTAATCTATTTTTTTAACATAGTTTTTAAATAATCTTTTGTTTTCCTTTATAAGTTAATTCAACATGAAATGCATGAAAATAGTCATCAATTATTATTTGTCTCTGTCAGAGTAAAACTTGTCCAAACTCGATCCCAGATGTTCTATATGAAGGTGATAGAGAAAAAGATATGAAAGCAATGACTGCTAGAAATATTTTTATCAATTACTATTGTTTCTGAAAACATAGATTGCTTTGGTGAAATGCACTAAACATGTTAAGATGTTATTGCTGGTTATAAGAGATACGGTAAGTAAAAGTTAAGGAGGTTAAATATCTACGGTGGTATACGGGGTACTGCTATAGTACAAGTTTGAATATATAAAAATAAGAGATAAGTTAGTAATTTTGACCTTTATATCTATTAAAAATTTTATAAACTGTAATTGTATTCATTTCTCCAAATATCTTATGATTGGCGATATAATTGAACGAAAGGTGGCAAAGCCACTTTCCACCATTTCTCAGCCAAACAAATCTATATTGGGGACAAAAATCATGGATCATCCATCAAGTATTCCCAAACCAATTAATATTTCATATGCGAATGCATCTTCTTCAATCCGTGGCTTTCCTACACCTCAGATTTATGCTCATCACAAAACAACTCCCATCCTTGAACAGACTACATCTATTTATTTCGATAACAAAACAAACGATAACTTGGATATAGATGAAGATAGGTTTTGCAGTAATGATGATTTAATCGCTAATATGACCCATGATGAAATATTAGCAGCTCAAGAAGAAATAAAAGCAATGTTAAAGAAGAGTAACGTTGAATACATTTTATCACAAAAGGGTCAAACTGTCAGTAATATCGATTCCATCAGCCAAACTAAGAAGTCTGTTGCATTAATTAAGAATCATTCATTCGATACAGATGTACAGGAATCTAAATCTGCGAGTCAAACGAATAATGTAGTTGACAAATCTATGATCAATCATGATAAATCGACCGATGAAATGAACAATTATATTAATAAGAATAATAAAATGAATTATTATTTTGACATCGAAGGACGTAGAGTGATTGATTTATCACATTTAAAAGTTGAATTAAAATTATTATTGATAAAATCAGAATGTTTCTTAGAAAATAATGGTGACATCATCGAGGAGACATTGAATAATAGTCTTGCTCATTTGTTACAATGCAACTGGTTTGTTGACGAAAATAATATTGAAGAATCTCATTCACATACAATTGATAATATTTTTGAGGTAATATTATTATTATCGCATGAATACGATATTATATTATAATAGTATTTGTTTGTTTGGACTGTAGTTGAAACATTCATAAATACCATTTTGCTGTTATATGTTTAGATGTTTCGCTCTAAAGTACCAACTCAAAGGTTATATTCCCTTCGTGCGTTATCAGGAATCTTCAAAAATATCGATGAGATAACAAATTTAGATCCATATTCTGATTTCCACCTCAATAATAACTATTCTGATGGTATCCAAGGGTATATAGAAGTTGAAGAAGTCGTTTATTATCTTCCAAGTTCATATCATGCGTATTTTAAATTATGGATGAATAAACTGAAGAGTTTTCATCATTTTTTTCATATTATATTTCAAAAATCATTAAAATCAAGAATAGAAACAAAGAAGATTATAGTCCAATGGATAAATAATCATGTATTTTCTTCACATTTTTTGCCATCATTTATTCCATCTACATTATTATGGGGTTTATATTTACCAAGATTATCATTATCATGCCGAATTGCGACGAGCGAGTGCATTCGTTCATTTACATACAGTCTCATTGAGGAGATGATGTCAATATTTCTTTGGATTGGATTATGGGGAAAAAGCAATTGCATTCCATTGTCTATTATTCATACAAAACGAACTGATAATATAACTTACGAAGAATCGCTTTGGAAATCAAATAAAAATTATGATTCATTATTATATGAAAATGATATAAAAAATCATAATAAAAGCAATGATAATTCAATGTTTAAAAATAATGATCAGTTTGTGTTGCGATGTCGATGGAATAGAATCGCTGCATTATGTGAAGAATCTAATTTTTTACCATTTATTTTAATACAATATTTTGATAGTTTTTCAATTATTGATCATTTCTTAAAAAGAAAATCAAATTTAAAAACAAATAATAATAATAATAATAATAATAATAATAATAATAATAACAATAATAGCGAAGTAATTAGTCATATTAAATTAGCGAATTCTAATATTAGTATTATCAAAGTGATCATTAGGTCATTACCTCAAACAACTGCTTCTTCGGATATTATAAGAATAATCAAAGATAATTTTTTCATCAAATTATTTCACAAATTGACACCTCATGTTGCGAACATATTTGATAATAATAATGATAATAATAATGATAATAATAATAATGATAATAATAATAATAATAACAATAATAATAATAATATTAATGATACTGATAGTAATAATAATGATAATAGTAGCAGAGAGTTGCATGTGAGTGTGGTTGTTGGATGGCTAGAATTGCTTGTAGAAATGTCTCGAAGAGATTATTCATGTGCTTTATTTATTCATAATTATGAGAATGGATCATTTATTCATAATTTATTATGTCAATCATTTCGAAGCATGTCTTCTTTAATATTAATAAACGAGCTGTTTCCTATTGTCCATTTAATATTCAGATTGTGGAGGATTCTTGTTTCATATGGGTAAGTTTCAGTTACTATAATTAATGGAATTGATGGATTTTGTTTGGTTTTGTTATTAATATTATTATTATTAATATTATTATTATTATTACTATTATTATTATTATTTCTTATGATGATCACCAACTCTTGTTTATAATTGTTATGTCAATCATAACTACATATATCATATTATGTCCTCTCACATCCTTTATTATTATCATAATTCCATGTTCAACATATTTATAATATATTACTATCATTTTCTATAATAATTCTTATCATTCTGTGACTTTTTTCAAAATACAAATAATTTCTTTTATTATTATTATCACTGTGCCTCACATCTAGGTTATCTGTTCATCATATCGAATTATTCAAAGATAATTTTTCCATAATAAGTCAATATTTATATTATTGTTTGGTAACAATTCATCCGAAGGGTGATAATAACTATGATAATAATAGTATTATTCAAAAGAAAAGGGTACTTATGTGTGAATTAATGTGGATATTGGAGCATTCGTCCATTATTTTATCAAGTTTGATGTATGAAAGTATGAATTCAATTGTCAATAATATGAATGATGATAATAATTATTTGAAAATATCAAATATTATTATTGAAGTAGGAGCCGCTTTAGTTCAAAACCAGACATTTATTGCTTTTAGTAATAATATAATGCCTATATTCCAGAGTCGGTACAATAATAATGATATTAATAATAGTAATAATAATAATAATAATAATAATAATAATAATAATAATAATAATAATAATAATAATAATAGTATTTCTCAAAAATCAGTTTTAGTGGCTGGGATCCATTTATTATCATCATTATTAGGTTTAGAGCATTCAGATAATAACAATAATGATAATAATGATAATAATAATAGTAATAGCTTATCATTATTTGAGGGAGTTCAAAATGAATTATCTAGCTTGTCAATCCAAAGCAAAGGTTTACTTTTCATTACTTCAAAATTCATAATAAAATTTAACTCAACAAATTCATCTCATTCAATCGTTATTATTAATAATATTTATGATTATTTTTGTAATCTACCAACAAATAATATTATAAATAATTTTTATAACAATAGTTATTATTATTATGATGATAATAATAATAATAATTACAATAATAACAGTCATAATAATTCTGCATGGGTGTGGATTGATTATGAGTTTCAATTCTCTCTTTCTCGTTTAAATAGTAGTATCATTTTTATGAAATTAGAAAAACAAATGATTCAAAATAATGATATTATCAAATTATGTACATTATTTGATAATAATACTTATTCTCATTTATCATTTTCTTCCACTTTAATAAACGGTTTATTTTATTGGCAAATATGTCGTTTAGAACAAATGAAAAACATTTTAAAATTATTATTTATGTCTGAAATAATACAATTTTTATCATACAAAACTGAAATAATAATAATAAAAAATGAATTAAATAATTTAAAAATCATTTTTGAAAATTATTTTCGAAAATTATTATTATTTTTATCTATTTCAATGATTAGTTTTATTACTTCACTTGTCAAAATATTCTTAAATACAATAATAAATTATGATATTCTCATTCAAATTATTTTATTGAATGAACAAAATATCGAATATAATAATAATAATAATGAATTGAAAATGGAAGTTTACAATAATAATGAATGGAAACAGTTAATTAATTCATTAAAAAATCATTTTTTATCAAATATTTTGAAAATAAAACAAAATAATAATATTAATAATAATGTTGATAATGAAAATAATTATGATGAAATAATAATGCAATTTGGGAAATTAAATAATTGTATGATTAATTCAAAACAATCGATTATTAATAATATTAGTTGTATGAAATGGATGGAAATATTGACAAATGATATGATATTTGAGGACGTTTTTTTCTCATCATTAAGTGAGAATTGGATGACTGCCATGATATCTTCGATTAAAGATGGATTAAGCCTTTCGGTATGGTTATTTATATTAAATAAAGAATTGGATTTATCTAATAATAATAATAATAATAATAATAATAATAATAATAATGATAATAATAATAATGATAATAATAATAATAATAATA
>VKHH01006334.1:0-21150 GCA_015144975.1 Epipyxis sp. PR26KG
TACATAATATAATTAATAATAATTGTATAAATGTTGATTTATGATTATTATGATTTGTGTAATAATATAAATAATAACCATCATCAGTGAGCTGACCTCAATGAAATGTCTAGTTTCGCTCCCTCAAGCTCAGACTAATAATAATAATAATAATAATAATAATAATTTAAATCATTAGTAGTCATTTTATTTTATGTTTATTTGATAATGAAGATAATAAAAGATAAATATTATATTTCATTTTGATTTTTATTATTAGTATCAGTATTAGACCATTTTAGTTGTTTTTGTAAATCTCATTTATATAATCATACATCACATATTTTACATGTATTATAGACATAAAATGAGAAGAAGAATGAAAGTAGTAGGGCAGCGAGTAGCTGATTATTGCGGCATTTCAACACATCCACTTGGTTATGATGATGATAATAATGAGTATTGGGTATTCCCAGTATGTCAAGATTTGTTTATTTTGATGAATACTTACAATAATCAGCAAGAAGTTACATCAAATTTATTTGATGAAAAACGACAGTTTATGAATCAATTCAAATCATCCAAAGAATTGGAATTCCATCAACCTCCTCTTAGTATCCCTTCAACAAAATTCTGGAAGCGTGTGTGTGATATTACTGATATAACACATATTGTTGAACTGTTAGGAGGGAGTCCCAATGAAGATAAACTCAAGAAAAATATATTATCAAGTTCTTTATTTGATCGTAAAGTAAATTCTATTAAAAAACAAAATCAATTAACAATTACAAATGAAATGACAAGTTCTGAAAATAATGCAGAAGGTTTACCAACACAGGAACTGACTTCAGTCGCCCGGGGAAGCAATAATGCAACAACAGATGATGTTCAAGAAGATGGGATTGAAATTGAAGAAAAAGAAAATAATAATCGATCAAATAATAAAACAAGTATTCCTCTTTGTCTGAAGTTATTGAAAACGAAAGGATATGATGTGATGCAAGAGTATCTTATTGACAAAGAATCAGTCTATGAAGATATTATTGAAGGGACTGAAGCAGAAGATGATGAGGAATCAAGTGGTTTTGAATATTTTTCATTCACTAAAGGAAGAAAGTAAGTTTTTATAATATTAATCGGTTTATTAATTCTTTTATTTTTGTCTAATAATGATAATAATTAATTTTATAATTCTATAACTTATATCCACACCGAGTTTAGTTTTTATTTTCAAGCTTGAAATGTTGAATTATGATTATTTTATTGTTATTTTTGGTATAGATATTTCGCCATTGCTGTTATCAATACATCTCATAAAATTATGAGAATACCAAAAGGATCTGCAACAATTATTTATCAAATTCATCGTGAAGGTCATCCTACTCCATTGGCTTATACTCCACTCTCAGAACAATGGCATGATTCAATTTATTATTTTTCTACAATCACTTTTAAGCGGTCAGGTAGATATACCTTGTCATTCATAGCTGAGGGACTTGCTATTAAACCATTAATATTTGAAGTGACTGTAAGAGCTAGTCATATCAGTTGTGGTATTCCAGATGCATTGAATAAGTTGATATCAATAAATTATTTCTCAACTCCTAATCGCCAAATAATGAATGATAGACAATCACTTCTAGCTTATGTAAGAACTACCCCTACATTAGAAATCGATGCAATAAAATACGCTTTATTAGCGTTTTATGCAGCTTTACCGTATGGCTCCTTAAGTTCAACTTCTGATATGATTTTAGCTGCAACACAATCTTTAAATTCGAATACTCTTCACTCTAATACATCTTTGACTGGTAAATTACTTGAAAACATTGTAGATCCCATAGAGTGGAATGATACGTTAGACAAGGCATGGAGATCAGCGGTTATTTCTGCTAAAACATCCGTTGAATTAATGGAATGTGAATTGTTACTAGAATATCATCTTAATCGCAGTTGGATTAATCCATCATCAGTTAGGATGATTGATTCATTACCTAATTCTTGTTTTGCAATTAGATGTTCTTCATTCTCTGCTATAGCGTTAAGGATTTATTGCTATGATCGCTCTGTGTTGTTTGAGAAAACATTAGCTATTAGCCGTGAAAAAAGATTGAATAATTCCTCAAATAATAATAATAATAACAATAATGCAAATAGTTCATCAAAAGATTCCAAAAGTCGTCGTTCATCAAGTGGATTACAAGATGATAATAATGCATCTGAAGGTGTGAAATTGAATCGATTTGATCCTTGGCCTTGCCCCCTTTGTGCAACAATCAATGAATGCCGTGCTAGGACTTGTCATGGATGTGGAGAGAGAAAGCCAAGTGCACCTGTTGTAAATGCAGCAATAATATCAGCAAAATCATCTTCAAGTAGACCTCAAGCTCAACGATCTCAGGGCTCCTCATATGAGAATAACCACCATAACAGTCGTAATCAAACACAAAGGCAAAGAGCAAAACAAGTCGTGAATTATGCTGAGCAAGAAGAAGAAAATGAAGATGATGAGAATAATGATGATGATTATGAAGAGAATGATGATGATTCAGCGAATGAAAAGATTAGAAAAAGTTTACGTAAACGAAAAAATGTTTCTTACATTGAGCCTGATGAGTTGGATGATGATGATAATAACTCCAATAATGGGAGCGGTCGTGCATTCAATAGACAGGAGCGTAACCAACGTACTCGTCATAATGAGACAGTAGCTAGTAATAATAATATAGCAAAACTCAATACATACATGAAACAATATGAGAAATTGTTACCTAAAAAGATTCAAGAATATGATATACTTGTGAAAGAATTAAGACAAAAGTTACAATTAATTGCAAATGGTAGTGTTGATGAAGGAGCATATTGGGATCATCATCAAATCAAAGCACTTAGACTTCGTGCTCGATGTTTATTAGCATTACAATCATTATTAGCAGACATTAGAAGTGAACCATTTTGGGAACCTGTTGATTTAATTACAATTCCTTCCTATCGGTAAGTCATATTACTACATTACTATATTATATTACATTATATTACTATAATAATACTATAATAATACTATAATATTTATAATTTTATGATTGTGATTATTGTTTTTTATGATTTTATAATTAATTATGATATAATAGAGAGCTTATAGCACAACCTATGGATTTAGGAACTATTCGCACCAGGGTTGATAATTCACATTATGATGATGATGAAGCAAGCTTTGTTGAGGTACACAAGCCTATATTATAATATATATAACACATTATATATATAATACATATAACATCAACAAACTAACAATAATCTTCGAATTATAATCAATATTTTGCGGTTAATCTTATTATTATATTATTTTAATGAATAATTACTGACTATTATTTTAGGATGTGAGATTAGTATGGAATAATTGCAAAACATTTAATCATCCTGAAAGTATTCTTTATGAATATGCCACACGGTAAAATAACACACCTTCGATTATTATAATTATTATCATTATTATTTAAAAACAATTTTTTAATTCAAGCTGCTTAATTTCAAAAAATATATATTATTATTATTATTTTTATTATTATTATTTATTCTGGGGATTAAAATAAATGTTTGCTTATTTATTTTTCATGTTTTATTTATTTTCAGTTTGGGTGAGATTTTTGAACAAGTTTTTGAGGAGACAAACCTGATGGTTACCTTGCCCGTGAGTGATGTCAAGGATACTTCCATCGAGAATGTCGAGATGGAAATAGAAGTGAAGGAGGTTGAGGACAAGAATAATGAATAAAACACACTCCTCTTGCTAATACTTGTGATTATATCATAATTATTCTTGTACTGCCTGTTGTAATTTACGCTCCAACTCGTTTAAAATGAATGAACATTATTTTTATGACATTTAATAATTCAAAAAATCTTCAAATCATAATATTAAAAAATTGAAAGTATTTAAAAATTAGCAAAATATTCATATTTTTACATAAAGCGAATCATCATGTTTATTCCTCAATAATAAACATCATAACTACACTTTCAAGAAAACACACAGAAACTATTTATTGTTTATAGTTCATCGTGATCTTCCTCCTCTTCCTCCTCATCTGATGGCTTCTTTTCAGATTCTGCTTTCTTTTTCTTTTCTTCTTCTATCGCATCAAATGCAGCCTTTTCAGGAGCCTTCTTCTTTTCAAAAGTCTTTTTAGCATAATCTTTGGCTTCTTCCAATGAATCAGTTACTAAAATATCATCGAAAATGGTGCCTGATTTCACTTGCCATAATTCAAATCCAACATGAGTAGCTGCTTTGCTTCTGATGTATAATTCCTTATCTTCAATATAGTCAGGATTAGGAATCTTAGGATGAACCCATTCGCCTTTATAGTCAGGATTAGCGATCATCTTTGGCTTCCATGGGCCTTTGTATTCAGGATTATCTATTTTAGGCGCTTCCCATTCACCATCTTCCTCATCATCCCAATCATCAGGTTTGGTAGCTTCTGGATCAGCAATTTCTGCTGCGATATCATCATAACCATCAGGCTTCTTGTCATCTGGGTCTGGTATTTTTTTGGCGTCAACCCAATCAACTGGTTTCGATACAGCTGGGTCTTTGATTTCTTTAGGTAACAAGAAATCAAATTGTTCTTCTAATGGTCCCTTGCGAACTGATTCTAAGTCAATTAAAACTTCAACAGTATTGTCAGGTCGAACAACCAAAGTGTATAAGTGACTTAATTTATCTGTTTCTACTTTTACTTCTTCTTTTATCAATAAATTATCGTTTTTAGGAGGGTAATTGAAAATAACATGTGTTTTACGATTGCTGTATCCACATACATCAGGACCAAACATAACTTGATATGGAGTATCTCCACCAAATTTACTTTGATCGACATCGGCTAATAATTTTATGTAAGCTCCACCACAATCTAATTCTTGTTCATGTTTCACAGAGAATTGAATTACTAATTCTTTGTCTTTATTTGTGAATGCTTCGCTTAATTTTGCAGATAATCCATAAAACCTGGCATCTTCACTGGTTTGTATGCCTTTATCGCTCGCATCACCAAACCATTCACCAGCAGTCCACTTCCACGCGCCTAAATCGCTCTGTCGTATTTAAGTGTAGAATGAGAAAAAGACATAAAAATAGCAAAAAAGGAATAAAATAATTATATAATGGGAACAATCCCAACAACAGTATTGACATATAAAAATCTTACTTTAGATTTCCATTCAGTTGGAACAACCCATCTACTTTCCCAACCTTTGTCATTGAAATCTTCCTTGAAATAGATTTTGCCATTGATAGGAGCAGCGATTAAGGCTGCTGCAAAAAGAAAGTTAAACAACATCACACCTTTTGTCGCTTTAATTTATGTAACTACTGTACCAACAATTTATGTCTTTGTTTCACTGAAAATCAAAAATGATACTTTTTGTTTCTAGAACTATTGAAGAACCTGTGAAGCGATATGAACGCGTGTAATCTCAAGTATCTTGAAAGGTCATTCTTTCACTTGACATAAATATTAACAAATTTCACAAACCCTTTTTTGATATGATCAAAGCGGATTATAATGAATGTATTTGTGAGCGAATGTTTATCTTTTATTTTCAAATTTATCGTATAACTATAACTATATTTCCTTCAACAATAATAATAATAATATGCTGAATAATGAAAATGATTGCTGCGATACTATACTGTTGTAGTTCCAGTATAATTAAGCTATATGCATGAATGAATTGCTGGATTTATAGAAAGTTACCAAACATTGTAAGTAATTGTAATCGATTACATAAATTATAAATTATATATTGACTTCAGTATTCCAGTATTGATGCAATAAGTTAATTGTTTATTACTGAACTGAATATCAAATTTAGAGTGATTGCTTTGTGCTGAAAAGTGAGAGATTAGCAATTCATGGAGTCAAATCCATCGTTGATCCTATTTTTTGATTTTCCTAAACTAATTCTGTTAAAAATATGCCTTCACTGGCTAACATTAGAAGATATTTGCTGCCTTGATTCTGCAATAGTTCCATCTTATTCTAAATCAAATAAAAAAAGAACTAAAAATCGCTCTTCTCGTAGTGATGAGATCAGGAATTATTTTCTATCATGTATCAGTGCAAACGGTGTATTATTTAATGGAGTTACGTCACGTAAAGTTAACTCAACGTTTATGAATTGGATTCATTTACGTAACATTTCTGTTAAAAATTTATTATACAGCGGGGATATATGTAATCAAGAGAAGACTTGCCATCAAATGAGTATGACCTTAACAAAACATGAGAGTTTACCTTATTATGATTATTTCATTTATTCAAAACATAAATTAAAGAATTTACTCAGTTTAGATATTAGTGGATGTAATATAGTAGATAAATATCTATTCATTGATGCAATTAATGGAAATTGGAATCTAACATCCTTGAATGTTAGTTATTGTAATGGAATTACGGATCCTATTATGATTATGATTGCAGGAAGTTGTCGTCGATTATTATATTTAAACATATCTTCCTGTGATCTTATTACTGATAGATCAATCAAATTTATTGCAGATAGTTGTAAAGAGTTAATATCATTTAATGCTAATTTATGTAGAGAGTTAACTGATAAGTCATTATTATTAATAGCAAATAATTCGAATCTAACGGATATTAACTTAAGTAGATGTAGATTAACAATAAAAACTGTCATCAAAATCACACATAAATGTTTAAATGTTATCAAGTTAAACATAAATATGTGTGCAGATGGAATGATTGATGATCAAACAATTATAGAGTATTTTATGAATAATGATGATACGAAAACAACAATTAATAATAATTATAATAATAATAATAATCACAATAATTGTAATAATAATAATAATAATTGTAAGTATTTGCAATCATTGGAGATATGTGGCAATGATCTCATCACAGATTCTGGGATCAATCATTTAGCTAAGAATTGTGTTCAACTAACTCATTTGTCTGTTCAAAGGTGTTCACAACTGATATTTTTTTCATTCTCATTTCAAAACTTATTATTATTAGATATATCAGAGAATCATCAAATAAGCCATCAAAATATTATAAAATTAATACAAAATAATCATAATTTATTAACTCTTCGTATGGGATATATCGAACAAGTAGATGATGAAGTAATCGAAAATATTACTATTCATTGCACATCTATTGAAGAATTAGATATAAGTGGATCTAATGTAACTAATGTATCCTTGATGTTACTCAACATAAATTGTAATCATTTAAAAAAATTGAATGTAAGTTCTTGTCCATTTATCACATACGGGGGGCTCTCAACTATGGTAAAATCAAGTGTTTCATTACAACAATTAATTGTTAAGAAGTTTTATGATAGTCGCTATCAAGCCAATCTTTTGTTGAGAGGATTAAAAAGATCGAATCCAAACATGGTTATTGTTGTTGGAGTAACATCATAATTCATGGAATTATTATTATTATTAAAAACTCAAAATCAAAATATATTATTATCATAATAACAATTATTTTTATTTGCTGTTAATATAAAATTTTGCTTATTTTTTCGTTTACATCTTTACTAACATTTTTGTAATTAAAAATCAAATATTTTTTTTTCAAATTTTTAAGATACCAGGGATAATTATTAATTATATAAAGATTCCTCCTGCCACTATATAATAATATATAATGATAGAATTTAATTTTACAATCAATAACTTGATTGAAATTAACAATATTAATGAAAATAAATATAATTATTCCAATCTTTTTATCCTTTGCAACTCCAAGCCAATTGATATACTATATACCGTATATAACATAAATAACATTAATTATTGATTCAACTCATATGATAATATCTAATGATAGATAACAAATAAATATAGTATAACAATTCTATATCATTTATATTAATCTAGCATTGCTACTGTACCTGGTATACTATATCATAATTTATAAATTCTATTATTCTATTATTTTATTATTTTATTAAACGATCAGTTTATTTATAACAAAAGATAGATATGTTGATACAATTATTGATTTAAAATAATGAATGAGAATGAAAGAGTTCAATTGGAATGAAATAATACAAGAGTTAGTTGATTCTATGACTACCATTATCATTAATTTATCAAACTATCAGTTTTTATGGCTTTTAAAGAATTCGTTTCATATGGACTGCTGATTCGAGGTGTGAAGCTTCAAGAATAGTCTAGTTCCATAGAGTTTATATATATGCTTCTATTTGATTTGTAAAACCCTCGAAAGGGGATGGAAAGAAGAAATAGATTGTTATATATTTAATTATTTAATTATTAATGATTTCATATTAAGGGTTCATTATAAACAAAACATCTATTTGTTATACAAATATATAGTGGCAAGGGGGAGAGATTCAATTGGCATGAAAGATATATCCTATCTTAAATAGAGGATTTGATCTGCTAAATATGAACTAAATAATGAACTAAGTTATGAACTAATAAATGAACAGTTTAAGTAACATTTCCAATTCCATTCACAATTGCCAAATCACAAATTAATAAAACTTAATCATTTATAATTATGACAAATTATTAATTATTTATAATGAATAAATGAATTAATATGTTATGTTTCGAAATGATATTATTATTATTGTTATTATTATTATTAATATGATTATTAATATTATTATGATATTATAGTTTTAAGAAAGGGTTAATATAATATCAATACCAGGAATAATAACAATAACAAATCATATCATTTATTAACTTATTAAGATAAAATAACAAACACATCTTCATCACTTTCATCATCCATACTACAATTCTTGAGCAAATCTAACATCTTATTATCATTATTATTTTTATCATTATTATTTTCATTATTATTCAATTGTTCATATTTTTCAATGGCAGATTTTAATGTGACAGCTTTACCACTTGTTAACATTTTATTCAAAATTAAAATTTTATGAACAATCAAATATCTCACACCTATATTATTATTATCGGTAGAAGTATTTGAGGTGGTATAGTCTAATGGTTTCCCTAGCGAATATATATAATTATCAATATTCTCTGGTATGATGATTTTCACAGCATTGCGATACATGAACTCTCCTTCATCTTCATCATAGAAACTCTCAAATATTTCTTTTGAAATCGGACATCTAAAATAAATATAAACATTTATTAGTGTTTAATGTTTTATGTGATAAAATAATGTTGTGAAATGGTTTGACTTTAAATTATTATTATTATTATTATTATTATTATTATTATTATTATTATTATTATTATTATTGTTATTATTATTATTGTTATTATTAAGAATTAACTAAATCATTATTATTATTGTATTGATACTTTCTTCACTCTTAACATTCTGACAATGTAAAATATATCATGCATTAGCTAAGAAATAGACTGTATTATATTCTACCTTGTAAAATTCTCATCTGCCGGAACTATGAATTCTTCTTCCACATCATTATTATTCATGTTTTTATTATTATTTTGGCCATACATCGCATTATTACTTGCTCCTTTCCCATAATTATCATGATTTTCTTTATTGGGATCAACTAATACATTGAAATTAGATACCCATTGCATTGAATTACAATAATATTCTCGAAATTCACGTTCTTTATTTTCTTTTCTTTTTCGAACAAGTTTCTTTCGTTCTAAAAATTCATCTGTATGCTTTTGTAATAATAATAATGTTGCGAACCTTAATCCATCCTATAATTATTTATCATAAAATTCGGGGAAAAATAATTAATTCAAAATAATAAGGCATAAGTGTAGATCGAATGTTCACCTCATGATATTGTTGTCCACTATATAAGACTCTAACAGCAACTTCAGGATTTCTTCCCAATTCTTCAATTCTGATTTTTTATTTATAAGAAATTATTATATAATAAAATAAATCATATTTTCACAAAATAATAATCTATTATATTGACAAAATATTTATATGATGATAAGCCATAATAACTATACCATTAAAAGTATAAGAAAAAGATAAAGTTTGAAAAATAAAAGTTAAGAATGTCACTCACCTAAATGGAACTTTTTCATGTAATACTTTTTCTTGATTTGTTTTCATTTTATTGGTGATTTGTGATTGTTTGATTTGGTCTTTTATTTCTATAATTGGAGCTGGTAATGGACCTAAATTAATAATAGACATGGTAACATATCATATAATATAAATGATCAAAATCATAAAATATATAATTATCAAAAAATAATAATACTTACCAAATAAAACTTGGGGTAATTGTGGTAATTGATCAATTCGATTTAATAATGAACTCAATCGTTTCACAATTCTATTTGATGCAACTTCATTAACATATCCAGTCATGCCAGGAAAACCAACATTAGGCAAATTCATAACATTTGAATTATCAACATATTTTTTGTCAATAGCATACATAATATCTCTTGTACGACTAACATCTACCATGACAGGTACTTCACATATAAAACCATTATACATAGCATATTGTTTTCTCCGAGTAGGATAAACATTCAAACTTTGTTCAATAGCATATGAGAAATTCGAATGATGTGCATTAATAGGGTTATTATTCATCACAGCAACAGCATTATTATTATTATTAATATTTAATTTACTAGAATTATCAAATTTATTATCGAAATGAGAAGGTTTCCCTCCCATTTCAACAGTAGAAGAATGATATGAGTTCATATCAAGTGCAGAATTAGAAACTAATGGTTTACTAAAATTATCATTTGTAGAAGCATTCTGATGCTTATTATACATATTATTAATGATATCATTATTATTTCTATTAGCACGATTCTTATAATTCATATTGCGAGTATTATTACTATTATTTCTCATTTGATTCCCTCCAACTGATGCAGAGAAATTACCGTGTTGTTGTTGGTGCTGTTGATTTGAACTCATATCAACATATGAATGGTGCTGATTTATACCCGACACAAAATTATCGTCACTACTCGTAAAACTACGATTTTGGTCGAATTGACCACGACTTGAGTAATCAGTTGCTTGTTTCTTCCGTATATTATCAGTGAATTGGTTTGTATTTGATTGAACAAAATCAGAAGGAAATGAGTCCTGCTGTTGTGTGTTATACTGATAGGAACTATTATCAGATTGTTGAAACATACCTCCTCTATTATTGCTATTATTTTGATATAAAAACTCTTCTGTTTTAGAGATAGCTTGTGCTTCAATTTGTGCATACAAATTAGGGTTAGCTACTGCTAATTCGTCAAGTGAAAGAGGGTTTGTAACATTCATTTCAATATACATCTGATTAAGTGTGGCAATCATTTCATTCTTCACAAGATCAGAGAAATTTAATCCAAGATCATTATTATTATGTGAATTAATATTAAAATTCAAAGTACTATGGTCACCTCCAATCAACCCTTGCACAACCGAGGATTGATTTTGTTGAAAAACTTCATCGTGAGTCCTTTTATTTAACACATTTCCAGAGATTCTTTGATTAGACTGTACATTAGCATTTCTATTACCCATAAGCAATGATTCAACTTCCATGTTGATTACTTCAGCTGATCCGTTTATGTTTGAAAAGGAATCATGACCACTACCCGCGTGTAAAGATACATTCTTATTATAGTTAGCATTTCTCTACATAAAATGCACCAAAGTTTGTGGGAAAGAGTATAAAAAATAAAAAATGTTACGTCAATTTAGATTCACATAAATACCTCGTTGATCTCAGTCAGTTTCTTTTTCATTTCAATCAAAAGTTCAACAGGAATAAACTTTCGTTCATCCCATGTCCCTAATAAAAATATAAGTTTTTCTACATCTCTACCAAAAAGATTTGTGAAGATAACAATATAGCTATCCATTAACAATTTGCTAAATAAAGAAGGATAAGGACCACCAACATTTTTCATTATTGAATCAATTAAATAAAACATGGGCAGTTTATATGAAGAGTTCGTGTTTGAATTAGCCAATCTTGCAATGATAAAGCCTGCGATTTGCAAAGAAATCGCTAAATTTGACTTTGAAGAATCTGTTAGTGTTCGAATTGTTTCAAGATCAGGAAAATCTCTTAAAGAATTTAATTTTTCAGAGAATTGAAGAAACGCTATCGCCGGATCACTCATCGTGAAAAGTATTATTTTTTGTGTAAGAATAAAATAAGAAATAATTATATTGTATATTGCTGTTTATTTTATCACTTCAATATTTTAATCTCAACTTTTTATTGAACCAGGTGCTTTTATGCTTTTGTACGTTGTACCTTTAAAAAATTAATAAAAATAAAAGTTCAACGAAACAGAAAGAGAAAATTCGAACTTTTTTACACTCTACAAGCTTAAATCAATAAGCGATATTTTATATTTGATTTGAATACCGTTTAATAAAAGAAAAATTGAAAAATAATGAAGAGCGAGAAATAAAAAAATAAAAACGATACCACTGAAATGTGAGGTGTTGTGATTATTCTTTTTGAGGGAAATATTCTTTTTACGTGTCTTATTATTCATTGATAAGCATATAAAGTAATCGAGAAAATAACTATTTCTTATCAATAACAAAATTATTAATATTTTAGTGCTGGAGCGTTTTTTATTTTTTGTTCTTTCTTTTTGAAAATTAATTAATTAATTAATTAATTAATTAATTACATATTCTATTTATTTTTGTATTTTCCTCATAGAAAGCAATAGTATCAAGTAATAAGCAAAATCAAATACTTGTACAATACAGTATACAGTATAAGAAACGTTTACTGCTCCACTGCTCTATGTAAGTAAAATTGATATTTTTATTGCCTTACATATATTATAAATCATATAGTAATTTGGATGCATATTATTTTGTTAATTAAATATAGTATAGCCTCATGCAAATGATTTATTTTATTAATCATTCATGATTCTGTGTATTTTAATCATTTCACAATATCACAATACTACTTCTTCAAAAGGGCGAATGCACCACCAAATACATTTTTAATGCAATGTGTTGGGCAAATTGAAGGTGGATATTTTGGATCAAATGATTATTTATATTGCAAATACTCCTTTCAATATGGATTAGATTGGACGATTGCAGGTGGTTTAGAAATGGGCATTTCACAAGTTTCATGTCGTAGCTCATCAGGGATGGATAATATGATCGTTTGGAATTTTCCGGTTGATTTATCCTTTCATTCGTCGAGTATTTCTGGTTGGCCAAGAATGGCATTAACTGTGCATGGAGTTGATTTCTTTGGAAATGATGTAATCAAAGGCTATTGTTCCGTGTTAATACCAATAACATCTGGCCAACATCAACTTGAAGTTGATTTATATGCTCCACTTGCTCAATCAACTTTAAATCACCTGATATCCACCTTATTGGGTAATCCACCTGAGGTATAACACTTAATAGGAGCTAAAATAGTTTGTGAATCTTACTTACTAATAACAAATGATATTATCTTGGTATTATTAATGCTGATATAATATTTTTTCCAAATAATGCATGTGATGTAAAAGATTATGAGCTTCATATTCTGTTTTTATATCTTTGTGTAATATTCCCATGTAAAACAATACAAAAGCAGAATGAAAAGCAAAATCTAACATAATTTCTTATAGAATATATTTCTACACTAAATTCCATTGACATAATATACATCGTTTGTTTGTCTAGTTGCATAAATGCTATTAATATTTTCTATCTAACATATTATTATTGTAATTTCAATCAACATAAATTATTGAAACTAAGCAGTTATAATCAGTTAATTCAAATAATAACATACAAATAATACTTAGATTCTTTTTAATATTATAATGATATTATTATATATTATTGTAATTATTTCCATAGTTCTTTGATCCAAAATTTGTTTGTCAATCTGAAGGAAGGGAAGTATCTCGAGTTCAAAAATCTGGCAAAGTTATTGTTAATATTTCAGTTATAACGAAAGGTTTTAGTAATTACATTAGTTATTTTTTCTACAAAATACTATTCAAAACCTTTATTTATAACCTTAATTTATCATAATAAATTTATTATTTATTAAACATACATTTTTATTTCTTTTTTGTTATTGTTATTATAATGATATTATCATAATTTTCAAATTATAGGTTTGAAAGAATTGGGATTTTCATTGGCTAACTAATATGATAATAGTAAGGCTCATATGCATCAGACAAGTTTAGCGAGATCCATGTGTTGTGTATTTATATTTAATTGTTATTATTTGTGGAATTTGTATAATGTAAAGCACCTCATAAAAAATATGCTGCTATTAGTTCCTTAAGTGTGACTTATAAAATAAAGTACAGTATAAATGAGGAATTTGTGAGGGCTCTTAAAAAATTGGTTGCTCAAAGTGCTCATGACGTACATGTATGTGACCAAACTACAATTGTTTCGTTATGACCAAGATCGTGTCAGCCCAGCCGAGATTCTTGCTGCTGGCAAAGATTCCGATTAGGAGGCTTGAATCTGAATATTCGTATCATCTCTAAATAAGGAAATAGGGAGAAGCACGTGTGTAAGCTAAAATGAAAAAAAATGAAGGTAAGTCGAACTGGCATTTCTTGATCTTCTACCCGGTATTATGGTTGAACTATATCCGAAAGAATATGCTGATGATAGTTAGTTGGGAACGATTTAAACCCTTACGAGCGATTGATCAATTACATAAATAATATTTACGAAATCATAAAATGAAATCTTATTTTCCAACATCTAAGCAACCGAAACCGTCATCTTTCTAAAAAGAGGCCTCAGAAGAAACCTCAAACTACTTTGAAACCGCCAACAGTAGTGATTAAAGGTCATAGGAGCTTACAGAACCTAGAAAAGTGTCGCAAGCGCGTGCACGCACAGGGACGTCCTACCTAGTAAAACTTAATAATAGCAAGCCCTAAAATATTGTGGCTTATGAACATATCGTCAACTTGTAGAGATCTTCCATGACACAATTATATTAACTTGCTAAAAATTAGATAAACCTTTTGTTATCACTGCGCTTTATTACTTCATATACTTCGCGAAACCTCTATCCTTGGGGCGTTATAATAACAATAATAGTAATTTAGTTATTAATAAAAATAATCTGTAACGCAAATCGTTTATTAATAAACTATGAAAAATAAATTTCATAAAATAATAATTAATAAAATAATAATAATAATTACAATTTATAATTGCTGTTTTTATCAATTAAATCGACATTTTAGCCAGATGGACACTCATTATCAAATGAAAATAAGTCCATGATTAAGCAATCAAATAATAAACGCTATTCACATTGAATAATTATATTCTAATTCATATACACTAATACAGCAGAATACAATGATAAAATGTAAGGAAAATAAATCAAACGCACAACAACTATTATTATATATCAAATCATTATTGTATCACAATGTAAATTATCCAGACAAATATATTGTGAAACTTTTAATTAATGATAATAATTGATATGATAATAATTTCAAATCTTCTCATCAACTTCATATCACCAACAGACATTTATATATCACTTAATAGTGTCAAATAATAGTGAATTCATCTCCTTAATAACAATAATAATGTAGAATTTGAAAAATAATTAGTTTAATTTCATAAAATTTTGATGATACCAGATGATGACTTCTGATTTTAATATCAGTTGATTTTAAATATTTTTTTGCAATGATATGATTGATATGATATCCCTTCAATAATTGTGATTGTGATAAGTTCAAGAACAAGTGCAGCAATTAATTTCATTTTTATCATCAAAATCGTGATCAGGATTCACGAGTGGAACACTTCCTCTGATACTATAGCAAACATTATAACAGACAAAAAAGATAATAATATAATATTATTTATTATTTATCATAATATTTATTATTTTTATAAATTAGTCGGTTTGATTAAAGGTAATTTTTTACCCGCATCAAATAAAATGAATAATAGATTATTATATTATATATAATACATTATTTATTATGAAAAAATAATAATAATACAATAATATGAGATATGTTATGTTATGATGGATGATGATACTTACGCATTCCATCGATAAAAATCCCATTCTGAACTCTTATCTTGAGCAACTGATGAGTAACCAAGAGTATTAATTTCTAATTCAGCGAGTTGAAATTTAAAATTTTCATTTGGATTTGATTGAGGTCTGCAATTGTAAATTATTATTATTATTATGATTATTATTATTATTAAAAAATACATATAATTTACAGCATATTATGAAAAATAAAATAATATACCTGCAAGATTTAATGTATTGATAGATTGTTTGAAGTGGTATTTTATGAGTTACCATAAAATAAATAATTGCAACAGTAACAGATCTTGATACACCTGAAGTAATGATAATAAACAAAGAATTACCGTTAGTGGTTATTGTTTGTCATCATAATATAATAATATCATTGTATGAGTATGATAGTTACCTGATACACAATGCAATAATAATCGCCCATTCACTGACACCACATGATTTATAAATGCAATGAACAATGGCATATGAAGTATAACATTCTCTTCAGCAGAATCTAACAATAACAAGAATAATGTAAAATTTTATCAACAAATTAAATAATTTTTAACTAAAAACAATTAATGAAATATAATTCAAAAATTGTCTACAATAATAACTTAAATAGCAATAAATATTTAATGCTAATTGCCTTTAATTACAAAGGCGATATGAAAGTATTATTATCGTAATTATTATAATATAAACTATTACCCTTCAAAGATAGTTTTAAGTAAAAGAATTCATTTTCGTGATAATTTGGTAATTGTTGTGCAGCATTTAAAACATGAGTCACACCTAATGATTTCAGAAGAGCTGAATCAGATGCTTCTGCTCGAGTACCAAGTATAATATGATCACATAGAAAACACTATGAAACAAAAGTATATATTATTGAGACAATTATAACTATAAAATTTATATCATATAAACAAGCATCCGTCACCAATCGATAATGTTGCAAGGATCAATAATAAATAAATAAATAAATAAATAAATAAATAAATAAATAAATAAACAGTCATTCGTCGTTGGGAATCATCAACTTTAATATAACCAACTTATTTATTTCGAATCATCAACTTTAGTAACCAACTTATTTATACATTATTTTGAAAATATTATTATGATAATAATTAACACCTGCTTTGAATAACTCGCTGAATATTTATAAAATGGATAACTTTTAATTGATTCTATTGTCCTTCCTTTTATTAAATAACGTCTTTTCATCGCATCTTTAATAATATTAAATTCAAAGTCATTATAATAAGAAACAGAAGTGCTGTCTTTCTTTCCAATATTTAAATTATCGAAATTAAGAATCAAGTGGATATTATTATTATTTTTGAGTGTGCTTAAGGATTCATTCCACAATCCTTTTTGTTCATCAATCGTATTATTATCGTCTAATATTAGGTTGGATCGACTGCCACGACTACCACGACTACCACGACTTTTGCGATATGTCCTACTGTCAGTGAGAGAATTCGCCCGTTGTAATGATTTATTACTATTACTTCTAGCTAAATGATTACTGTGAGTGCTATCATCAAACGAGTCGGACTGAAGGATATTAACTTTGCTATTAGACTTCTTCATGTGACTATCTAACTTATTTTCTAACAAATCCTACAATCCTAAATCTAACACTGTTTAATTGATATTCGATTATTCGATTATCATGCTGCATTTTAAATCTTTATCTAATTTTTCTAATTATTTAAGTTTAATTCCAGAATATCGTCAATTTATTTTATTGTTGGGGAATTCCAAAGAATTCATCAACAATTATGATGGAATTCTAAACTTCGAATTCTCGAATTCTGCTATGAATGAATGAATGAACGAAATATTATATGGGGTGGGGTCGCCTACAGTTTTGCCGCACTGCATCTCGAATGAGTCTTCTTAAATTTGCCTAATAAATAATCATCTCTATTTGCATTGTTACCTTTATTTATTTTAAGAAAATTTAAAGTTCTGCTGATCGATTAATGAACGAATGAATGAATACAGTTTTATTTTCTTCAGATGTTCATTCCTTCATAAATGGAACAATATATTTATCGCTTGTTCCGTTAATTTCTATTCATTAATTCATTCATATGCTGCTGAAGATTTTTTTGAAGAAGTAAAACTAAAATTACAGCAATAATTTATTTTCCTTAAAACGAATTTGGAATTTTATTCGCTTGGTCTCCATATTTCTGCTCCACCGTGGTAAGAAATCGAAGTTTTTTCTACGGAAAGTTTATTTATATCGTCAGTCAAAATTTTCAGCGAAAGTTGACCCGCAAATATTTGATTATAATAAACTTTATTTTTGTATTTTTATAATATTTTAAAATATAATTATTTGTATTCATTATTAAACAACATATTATTAAACCGTGTACAAATACATAATAACAACCTAACTATGTTATGTTAACTATTTATAATATTATAATGTAAACCACTGTGTGCCACAATAATAGGCCACAATAATAGCACAATAATAATTAATAATAGAGATAGAAGTTACATTAACTCAATCATTTTCCGATGGAACAAACATCCATGCTGGCTTAGCAACGCTTTGCTTCGATGGACCATTTCTTTTTCCATTTCCTCGTATCGTTTTTGGCTTTCCACCAAATGATCCAGATGTAACTGTGTTCGACTGATTCAAACCAAGTCCTTGTCCCTCATGTTTTACATCATTATTATTAACTGTCGTGGCATTCTTTAAAAATCGTTGAAATCTTGCTTGAGGATCCTTATCCTTCTCACGATTTGCTTTTGCAGCTTCAAAAGACCTACAATAATACATATCAAATAATCAAATCAAATCAGAATAATAATAATAATAATAATAATAATATATATATATATATATATATAATTATTTTTGAAATTAAGCAGCTTGAATTAAAAAAATTGTTATAATAATAATAATAATGTTTTAAGAGATATTTGATCTTTTATTTTTTGTTCAAACTTATCAGCCATAAAAAGGAGAAATATCATAGTAATGATAATAAAAAAATAGTTTGATTATGAAATAATGATACATAATATAATATTAATTATAACAATAACAATAATAATAATAACAATAATAATAATAATAATTTTATATGCCTTTAGAACGATTTCTTTAAGTTGAGCGGCTTAATTTGCAAAAATGTACTTCCTCCGTTTCGTTGTTTAACAGTGTGCAATGCAAACTTAACTTCTTGCTAATAATATTGATATTGAAGTATAGAAGTACTTCTGACTATTGTTTAGAATGAAGCAATCCATTGAATAATCCTCTTATTATTTGGCTTTATTTGAACAAATTTTATTGGTAATATCACAAGAATAATAAGTATTCGTTTGTAGAACCAAAATATTTTTTCGTTGACGATGTCTGGTTAGTCGTTTATGCAAGAAATTGGACAAATGTACAATCGGAACGGAGGAAGTACAGTATATTATTATTATTATTATTATTATTGTTATTATTATTATAAATTATTTTTGTGAGAGAAATTCTAATATGAAATAATAATTATTATTATTTTAAAATATATTTATTATTTATATTAATAGTCAGAACTTACATTAGTCTCTTGTTTCGCTTTAATAATGCTTGTAAAACACTTGGATCTTCAATACCCCATTCCTTCGCAATATGAGATTTCTCCAATAATTGTCGACTTGATTCAATTGGCATAGAATTAGCTGAAGCTGAAGTACGGGAAGTGTCTCCAGGGAAAACAGTTTCACTTGAAACAGCTGAGCTTATGGATATATCAGACATGGAGGACAGTGGACGCGTGCCATGCATATGAACATTATTCGAATTATTAGTATTATTATTATCAATTTCGAAACTTTCATTTGTATCCATTTTAGAATGACTTTTTCTTCTTCGAATATGGTCACCATATACCATATTATTATCTACGTTATCATGCACAATAGATATATTTGAGATATTATTATTTATATGAATTGAATTATTATAATTGCCATTATTATTACTGTTATTAGTATTATCATAATTATTATTATCCCCATTATTAATACCAACTATCGGATAAGAATCATCATAATCATCATGTTGTTGTTGTATATAATGACGTGAAGGGAATGTTTCTAACCCTTTTAATTCTTCTGTTTTCATAAATTGTTCATAATCATAATCATTTTCATTTGATAATAGTAATGAAGGATCATAATTATTTAATAATTCATCTAATTCCATATCATCAAATTTAAATGATTTCAAAATATGTCGACTAATATGACGACGAATACGATATCCTCGATAATACCGTTGAATTAATAAAACAGCTGATATCATCATATTGAATTTATTTGTAACAAATGATTCAAATTTACGAGTAAAATTGAGTTCGACTTCATCATTCATATTATAATTATTATTATTATTACTGTTATTATTATTATTATTATTATTATTATCATTATTATTATATGTCATAATCGAAGGTAATATAGCAACATGTTTTTTTAATAATTCTAATAATTCTAATTCCCAATCAATAATTACTATTTCATTTTTAAATGATTTATTATTATTAATTATATCAACTTTTGAATCATTTTTTGATATTATATTATTTGATTTTTTATGAAATGTTGACAATTCTGCTTTTTTTAATAGTTTCTCTTGAACAGATAAAATACTTAATTCTGATTGGAAATTTTGAGAATTTCTAATTAAATTTGTATAAATTGGATGATTAATAATAGAAAATAATGTATTGAAATTATGTTGAATTGAATGAATGGATGGATTATTTAAATGTGAATTATGTGATGAACGATTAATACTCAATAATTCCATATTATGATTTATATATCTTAAGAAATCAACATGAATCGAAGATAATTCTCGTACAGAAATTCCTGAAATAGATTTTAATGATGGACAAAATAAAATCAACCATTCTGTTAAAGAAAAAGAATTGTGAATTGTTGATGAATCGATGAAACTTAAATTTCGATCAGCTAATAATGACCAAAACTGATTCTTTCTTACGTTATTATTATCATTATTATTATTGTTATTATTATTATTATTATTATTATTATTATTATTGTTATTATTATTATTATTATTATTATTAT